>JAQLOL010000008.1:2914192-2945124 GCA_029783665.1 Naso thynnoides | reverse complement strand
TGTATGTCCAAGTGATATGGATTTTAAAAAATATATGTATAAGGAGATTTTGTGAAGGGCATGTGGAGATTTATGTGCATCATAAATATTTTCGACTTATTTTTGAGTTAATGTTCAGTCGCAGTATTCTTAAGCTGTTTTTAGTTTGTTCTAGCTCAGTTTTGTATAAAAATGTTATTAACCCCTGACCACGGCTGGACAGTTGCCTATCTTAACTAAATGGCGTGACCTGAAAGTAGCAGGTGATGTTTTTGTCACCTTACATGACTCGTTTCGGCTCGATCACGTCCACAGTGGTGTCCCCTATGCATTCATGTGAACCTTTAAAACAGGTTTAAAGCTTTTTTGCAAATAGAATACAGTTGAACTCATTACCCTTTGCTTAACATAAACTTGAGACGCAGGCCTACTATAGCTCCCATATGTGCTTCCTCGCTCCATGTTTCACGGAGGGGAGTGTGAGTTGCGTCAGTTTGTCTTTAAGCTGTTATCATTAGGCTCATGACTCTGACACCAGCTGTTGTACACATTGCACTACTGAGTAAACACACGTAGCATACCTCTATCGTGACCAAGTAAGGCCGGCTGCCAAATTATTTTATGGTGGCTGATCTACGGCTGTCTGTCCTAAATAGGGATTTACATAGAGCACAGTGATGGCTGTGTGCTCTCTAGCTCTCTGTGTGCACTATCAACTGTCATCACATAGATGTTTGCTGTGTGTGTGGACTTGAGACAGGCGGCACTCATCTCTGAAAATGGATTTCTCTCTAGCCGATATGATGTGGCAGATATTAAAAGGGCCTGAATGAATGCGAGCCGTCACAGACAAACAGGAAGGCAGCAAAAAGGAAAAGAGACAGGCAGACAGAGAGAAAGAGACTGGTGGGAGGATGGATGTAGAAGCAGGGACAGACAGGCAGACATGTAAGTTAACAGACAAACAGTCACTGACAAGTAGACATGCCTAGTGGTGGATGACAGACATCAATCCAGAACATTTTGACAGATAGATCACAGATGGAGTGAGAAATTTCAAAAAGATGACAGAGCATATAGGGGATATTTTGATTCTCCCTCTTATACACTTGCTGTTAACATCTCTCTGGCACTTGTAGCTGTGTGGAGACTCTTGTGTTGGAAGAAATGAGGCAGAGTACAGAGGAGCTAGGACCTGAGGCAAGTCCCGTGCGTATCAGCCACTCAGCAAATAAACCAGTTAAATGACAACAGTCCCTCGCTCAACAAGTCGGCAAAATCAATCAGTTTTACTCTCCAAATGGACAGAGGCAGAACTGTGAATGAGTCCGGCATGGAATAGGAGATATTCTGAATGACTCTAGCATGGCTAAGAGCGATACTGAATGACTCTGGTGCGGAATAACAATTATTCGGAACAATTCTGCTTTTCTGGATGACTGTAGCACAAAAACAAGGATCGAGACTAAGTAGAAAGAGAGGAACGAACAAAAGAGATGAGAGGTCGAAATCAATATTAGAGAGAGAGAATGCAGGCAGTGGATAAGAATGAAAGTGTAATAGTAGCAAAGAGAGGGGGGAATAAAGTAACGGGAAGTTAGGTAATGGTCTTCCACAGGAAATGGAGTTTGAAGGGGCGGATTGACTCTACTTTGAAATACATAGATAAAGGTTGCCACAGAGAGAGAGAGAGAGAGAGAGAGAGAGAGACAGGGAGGGTTTCAGAATGTGAGTGAAGAAGGAATTCCCCCGCCTCTACTGCCCGGCCAAGAAGCTGTGTGTGTGTGTGAGTGAGAGTGTGTGAGAGGAGTGCGTGCAGAGAGGCTTGTCTGGGCAAATTGCAAAGTGCTTCTCACTATTTCCATACTGTGTTGTAAGTCGAAATTGTGTTTACTCAACAATATGGCCTCTTGTTTTCAATATGTACCTGGTATGGATGCGGTCCTTGTGTAATGTGAGTAGAACCTGTTACGTAAGGAATTAATGTGTAATGAATTTGTAAATGAGTCATATTCATTACTACTCTCGTACGATGGTGCATTATTTAGCAGGGAATACATTTCTTAAAATTAATATTTAGCTGTTTTTTACTCTTTTAAGATGCCCATCACCGCAGTTCCTCAATTCTCTGCTGTGCTTTTATTCTGAATTACTTTGATGTCACTTCAGTGTTTTCATAGATGTTTGATTTTAATTCAATCAGTCAGTTTTCCTCTCAAAGCCATGCAGCTAGTAGCTATCTTGTGTAGTGAATAGGCTTTGTGCATGTCTGAATGTGTTTGCCACATGAGTAAGCCACTCTCCCTGTTCCCTTTCTTTCAGTCTCTGGAATAAGGTGGGCAAGTGCTGAAGTCGCGCAACGAAGACAAGACAGGATGAGAGAGAGAGGCCCCGGCAGAGGAGGAAAATAGAGAGAACAAAAACGAGGGGAAAGAAGAAAAAACAAGGCAGAGCAAGTAAGGAACGCCAAAGAGAAACTCTGGGATAAATAAATAAAAAGACTTGTTTGGAGAAAAGGCAAGCTAGATGAAAAGATGAAGCCGATAAAAAAGCAGGGTCGGCGCTCTCCTCCCTCCACCCGGGCCAAAGGGGGGAAGCGTCGTGGAGCGGGAGATGTCCCAGAAGGAGGGGAGAAGAGAGACTCAGATGAGAACAGAGACAGAAGCAGATCCCCACAAAACCGAACGCCCTCCTCTTCTTTTTCTTCTAGTTCACACTCAGAGTCCTCCCAGGTGGACCCAAACAGATCACGGGACTCTTCAGAGGGGGAGGGGCTTCACAGAGAAGGATTGTCAGAGACGACAGTATCACTTGTTATGGATTCTGGGAAATTGTTGGCATCCTCAGATGATAGATCAGGGAGATCAGGTGTGAGTGGCAGCAGCCACAGTGACAGTGGTGGTAGCAGTTGTAGTAACAGTAGTACTCCAAGCGCCAACAACAGCCCAAACCCCGCCTCCAGTCGTAAAACAGCCACCTTCAAGGCCCGCGTTCCAAAGAAGAAGTACACCTCCGAACACTGCTCGTCTACTACTGGTAACCATAGCAACCTTTCATCCAGCACACCCCCTCTGCTTCCTCTCAGTGGTGGGGTTATAAACCATGGGTCAGCAGGATCAGGAAGTGACATCTGTGTCTCGCACCCTGATGGCAACAGTCAGAGTAGGAGCCTGATGGACGACTTCCACAACAGGACCACTGGCAGGGAGGGAGCTCAGGATGGCTCCCCAGGACCCCCTATACTGTCACTGGGAGGGGAGAGGGAAAGGCCTGGAAGAGGTGAAGGGATGAGAGATACTGAGCGAGTATCACCCAGCCCACTGCCCCGCTGCTCCTCAACAGACACCGCCAGCGAGCACTCAGCTGACCTGGAGGTTGTCAGTGACACACACACCATCACGCAAATGTCTTCACATGCACCCTCCAGTCTCCCAGATGCACTGACTGACGCTCTGGCTAAGGGGCTAAAGAATCAGCGTGTTCTTGCCCGCCAGCCAAGGAGAAGAGGTGATGAGGAGGGAGGAAGCGAAAGGAGGGATGAAGTGGGGAGTTCAGACTTGGTATTCCGGGCAGGGGTGGTCCGGAAGGTCAGCGGTGAATGTGGAAGCCTAGAGGTGCAACTGAATGGGGAGAAGACATTGTGGCGTTATCCGTATCGACATGACAACCCCCCAGGGGTGGTGGACATTATCCTAGATGCCCCGCCACCTGGTGTCCATCCAATACCTATCAGCACCCGGGTCTGTGTACCATTTGGCAATGAGGAGGGCAGCGAGGGGCAGTGGTACAGGGAGGGTGTGGTGACCCGGGTGGACACACACCCTGCGGTGGCCAATCGCTACCGTGTTCTGCTGTCTGAGGACAAGTCTCATTCTGTGGAAGAGGAGGAGGATGGCAGTGGGGCGACTGGTGCTACCCAGGCTGTATGGGTCTCCCGACAAACACTCCGGCTACTGGTGCCACCATGGGACCTGGATCTGCCATCTGGAGGAGGACGAGATGGAGAGGAGGGGCTTAGAGATAAGGAAAGGGAGCGGGAGGACAGGGAGGAGATGGACGTGGAGCAGGAGGTTTGTCGTTTAAGCCGGGGAATGACACCGGGAATGGGGTCAGTGTTGGGGAGAGGAATTCCCTACCCAAGCATGGTCCCTGTTTCCTCCACATCTGGCCACAACATTACCTCCCCAGTAACCCCAGTATCAGTCCTCAGCCTCGCTCCTGCTCGAGATTGGGAAATTGAGAAAGAGAGGGAGAGGGAGCTCCAGAGAAAACAGGATAGAGAGAGGGAAAGAGAGCGAGAAAGGGAGAACAGTGCAAAGCAACAACAGCATCAACAGCAGCACCACCACCCATACATGCCCCTTACCCCCGAAGAAGACATGGAGGTGTCCCACTTTAACATGGTCACAATGGGGGCAGTCATACCTGGGGCCAAACCAATGTCAATTCCACAACACCGCCACATTGTCTCTAAGCCCCCACCAGGCTACCTCAATCCCCACCTGTCTGTGGTGCGGGGCATAGGGATACCCCCTGCGCACCTGGCCTTGAACCCCCATCCCCCTCCTTCACCTGTCATGTTAGGTGACCCAGCAACTGCAGCAGCTGCAGCAGCTGGTGCTCTCATTACCACCCCCCAGCTTCCTTTACTCCCTCCCATCTCCTCCTCCACTTCGTCATCTAGAGTTGAGAAGGCTTCAGGAGGAGGATCTTCCAGTGGAGGAGCAGGTGGTGGCGGTGGATCTGGATCAGGTTCAACTTCCTCCTCCTCCTCACGTTCCCGCACCCCACTGACAGCTGCCCAGCAAAAGTACAAGAAGGGAGATGTGGTGTGCACGCCAACAGGCATCCGAAAGAAGTTCAATGGGAAGCAGTGGAGGAGGCTTTGCTCCAGAGAGGGCTGCTCTAAAGAGTCCCAGCGCCGAGGATACTGCTCAAGACACCTCTCAATGAGGACCAAGGAGATGGAAGCCAGTGGAGGCAGCCGGGAACGGGGTGGAGCAAGCAGCACAGGGACCCTGACGCCATCTGACCTCCGACTGAGTGGTGGGAGAGCCAGCTCAGACTTCGACTGGGATGAAACATCACGGGAAAGCAGTGAGGCCAGCAGCCGTGGAGGTGACTCCCGCCCCCGTTTGGTCCTTCCCTCTCTGCTACCCCAGGACCTCTCTCGTTTTGACTTTGATGAGTGTGAGGCAGCAACCATGCTGGTCTCCCTGGGGGGCTCCCGCTCAGGCACGCCCTCATTCTCCCCAATATCCAACCAGTCGCCGTTCTCCCCTACCCCATCGCCCTCACCCTCTCCGCTCTTTGGCTTTCGCCCTGCCAATTTTAGCCCCATCACTGCTCCTGCATCGCTTACACCACGCCGCCATCGCCAGCTTAGCGGCACTAAGCTGGGCACGCCAGGTGCCGAGCGGGAGCGCCACCTGTCAGGCATTGTCCCCACTTTTCAGACCAACTTGACTTTTACAGTTCCCATGAGCCCCAGCAAGAGGAAGCTAGACACTCACCCGCCTCCCCCACTTCCTGCAGTCCAGGACTGCCAGACCAAACCTGAGCAACAGCAACTGGTGAGCATAGGAGGAGGTGTGGTAGGAGACCCAATGCTGGGCCACAGCCCTGCTGCCTTCAGAGTCCTCTCCCCTCAGAGTCAGCCCACAACCCCTTCCTCACTTTCCTTCCCTCGGCCCCGTAGTGCCACCAGCAGGCCTCCTTCCTCCACTGCCTCCACACCTCCACCCATGCTTGTGTCTCCCACTCCTCCTTCCCCACTGCCCCAGGAACCCTCCCCGCGCCGCATTGTGCCCCTACGTGATTCCCCAGTCATCGTTCGTAACCCAGATGTCCCCCTGGCAAAGTTCTCTGATGGCCCATTAGGGAGAAGAGAGAGAAGCAGGTCCAGAGAGCACTGCCAGCCCCAACACACTGCTCCCCCAGGTCTGCAGGTCCCTGTACCCATCAATGGGGCCACCACCAACGGTGCAGTTCTCCTACGCAATCCTGCATCCACACTTGTCCTCGTCACCTCCAGTTCGGTAAGAAAGTGTTTGTTTTTTTATTCGCTATACAACCATGGAAAGTAGACAGTTTGGCAATATGGATAAAAGATCACAACACATGTAATTTAGCAATATTACATCATAGCTAAATTTATTGTTTGTTGTGGAGTAGAAGGCAATTCTCCTTCAATCAAAGTTTTAATTTCCTTTTTAGGCATTCAGGTATTAGTAACGCTGTAATGATTAAGCCTCTGTTGTTGATGTGTTTTTTAATCCTCCACTTTTCAGGGTTTATTACAGCATTAGAGCAGACATACTGGAACAGTACAAGTTTCAGTATTATATCATAGTTATCTTGTTATAGCAATTAATAACGCAATACAAAATTTATTAGCTCAGTGTATACAATGTCATTTCACCCAACCCTAGTACAATATGTGTTACATGGATAGCTTTGGTAAACCTTTAACCCTGAGAAGAGTTCACCGACAAGAAAATTTCTTTGTTCTACATTGTTTTGATATTGTATTGTAAACGATACAGCTCTATGGTTTTCTCAGTGTGAGTTAATTAGCAGAATGCTCCTATGAAAATCTTTTTACTGTGATAGACCTTAAAGTTGTCCCTCAAAAGTTTATAACTTGCTCCAAGTCAGCGTAACTTCTCAGCAGTTACAGTGGAGTCCATTTGAGACCCAGAGCCATGACAGAAAATGATCCTAGAAACCTCTGAAACCACAATAGCGTGACATGGAAGTGGTGTTTTCTACCACGCCGTGACGAAGAACAGAGTTAACTGAACAAATCAATCAACAGCATTGAAGTGAAATATGCTGCAGGGGATAAACTGGCTAAGAGCTGTCTTTTACCTATAAAATCTCTGAAGATAACATTTTTGTTTTAATTGAAAAATAATTTGCATTCACTATTTAGTTTGGTACAAATAGTAAAAATACCCATTTGATTCTCCCTCCAGTCCCTGACTCCAGCCACAGTTGGTCATGCTGCCCTGTCCAGCCCCTCCACCCCTGGGTCGATGCCGTCTTCATCGGGCTCAGTCCTGTCCTCCTCTGGTTCTGGAGGCAGGGAGCGGGAGAGGAAACCTGAGGGACACCAGGACGCCTCTGGAGGGGCGCTGCCACAGCCAGTAGCCTGTCACCCAACGCCAACTGCCCTGCTGCCGCTTATACTGCCAGCTGAGTCGCCCCACCCTGCTCCACGCAAACAAATCATCATGGGACGCCCAGGGACTGGTAAGGACGGCTGGGGAGATTGAGTGAAAGATTGTCATGGCACTGCTGAGCCACACGGCCATACTGGAAAGTAGGAAGAGATGTGCAGGCTGAAGCTGTGCTCTTGTCTAGTACTTCTCGCTTTCATTATTTCTCTAGGGTTACAGGAGTGTCATTAGAGTGCCATGGCAATGACTCATGGACACTTTACTATTGTTTGCTCGCAGTGTAAGAAAGTTACCGTGTTAAAAACACAGGGTTTTTTGCCTCCTTGATTTATCTGCTCAGTGCATTCTGACCTTTTCTTGGAGTGTTGTTGAGTTGATGATAATATGTAGAGGGTGTGTATGTGGCAAATATTCAGTTTTAACACGTAATTGTTTGATTTTAAATTCTAATTTATTATCACAGACATTAGAATGTAGGAAAAGGTTCTGCCACCTTCAGCTGCATGCTCTGTTGTGAAAAACTCTTTTTTGTAACTGATGTGTCAATAGCTCCCCATAAAATTTTACTCAGAGGGAAAGTATATTACACTAAATTATTTATATTACATTGCCAAAAAAAATCCACCAAGTAAATTAATTATTGATAAAATTGTTGCCATTTTAGAAGACTCATTTTAAACCCAAAATTCAGTCAATTTCAGCTCTTGCTCGTAGATTTCAGTGTTCTTGGAAGTGTAGTACATATAGTAGGCAAAATTTATTTTCCTCTTGGTCACCATTACCTATTTAAATGATAACACACAAATCCAAAATGTACCATAAATATAAGAGGGTGCGACTTTTTTGTGTGCAAAAATCTGCCATGAAAATATTTTGTCAGCTTTGTGCGCCGACTGATAAAAGATATAAGAAAATTGGCCACCTGTGCTTGAATTATATACTGCATGCTAGTTTCCATGCCAACCTTGCGTTACTGTATACAAGCCAAAACTCAGAAATACTACCTTTAATATATTAATTAAGAAAATGGTTTCCATATGAAATTCATGATTTCTCATCTTGTCATTTTAGCGCAACACTTTCTAAATCTGAAAACCAAAAGTGTAATAAATGTACATGAATTTGTGTCGGTGCAGAGAGATATTGGCAATTCAAGGGTTTTTCAGTTTCACAGTTAATGCTGACAAAATAAAGAATATACAAGTCATACACAGTCAGGAAACTTGGCACAGCTGTAGCTAGAGAAGGTTTATTTAATACCAATACTAGTTGCAGAAGTAGCAGACTTATTTTATATCACGAGAAATTCTGCATTTGAATGTTCAGTACTTCAGTACCTTTTTCTGATTAAATAATTTTTTGACTTGGTTCTAGTGATTAAGATTGAGAGTGAAACCTTTTTCCTTCTGAGGCGTGAAGATCAGAAAAGATTTGTATCAGTCGCTCAGGCAGCCTCATAGACCTGCTGCTCGCTGTGTGTAGTTTGTGACTCAGTTTGTGTGTGTAGTGTCACAGTTATTGAGTGCATTTCTGTGTGAGAGTGTGTTTGCAGGCGGGTGTCACCCATTTCATATTTACACGTGTGTGTGAGAGAGAGATAAGGGGTGTTTCAAAGAAACTTTAAAAGGATATTGACATGTCTAGACATGCAAGACTGAGAGCATGGAGTGCAGGGAGCAACGAGGACATTCACACCTCCTCTTCCACCACTCACAAATACACATACACACATACATACACACACACACACTCATCTCGGCATTACAGACCATCAGCAGCCTCAGACAGGGCAGCAAGGGCATGTCCAGCGTGATGTGAATGTGTTTCATCACTCTCAACAGAAAAAGGAGTAATTGTATTGCTGGCGTGTTGTCATGGATACACTGTTTCCACCGGTAGAATTAGCGCAGTAAAGCGTTGAGGCCTGAGCTGATTACAGGAGTGCGCTTTTATTTCTCTCTCCCTCTCACAACCCTCGCACTGCTGCTAACAGCCACCTGCCTCTGTAGCGTAGCATTTCCTCTGCCATACATTTTTAAAAACGCCTAGAGCCACAGTGGGCCCAGAAACAAACACAGGCAGAAGGCAGTGGAGGCCCCACGGCTGAGATCTCTCCTATATATAGCCCAGCTCAAGTGCAGCTGCATTAGCATTACAAGTTTCATTACTGTTCGCTTTGAGTACATCTGCAGCCTTCAGTGATTAGAGCTCAGATGTAGCTGAGGTCCCATCTTGTTACACAAGCTCAGGAACTGTGTTATTGCTTTTGCAACCACGGTGGTACCAATGTGTCATCACAGGACAGGTGGAAATCTGCAGTTGAGTGGCCGGATTTTCCCTACTTCAAGTACGAACACAGCTCTTCACCCTGTCAGGTGTATATCTATATCACTGCTTCCTCTTACCAGTCATCCCTGTCAGCATTTAAGGTAAACCAACAGAGACAGATGGATATTTGAGCAGCGTTTCTGTCTGATATTTTTCACAACTCACCACTGTCAGTGCTTCTCCGGAATATTCATGCCTCGCAACTTCAGGGTGTCAGGAGGTCCATTAAAAGTTTGAAAAATCTCAAGTTTCAAGATGTATTTAGCACCTTAAGGATAAGGCTGGCGTTATTCTGTTTTTTTCTCGCTGCCAACTGATCTCGCGAAAAATCCCAAACCAGCAATGTGTTAGCCTGCCCCTCCTTCCGACTTGCCCGGTCTGTTGCATTCAGCCTCGCAGCCATTTGTTCTTTCTGAGGAAGGTTTTTTAAAATCTTAACACCATTATTTAGTTTAATCTTTAACGACAGCTTGGTGCTTTCTAGGGCTTGCAGAATTTTGTTAGCTGAATTCAATTTTGGATTGGCAATACCAAGGTTATAATAGTTTTAAAATTTTCATTACTTTTTATTTTTATTTTGTTTGACTTTTATTTTTCAATTTCAGTTTAGTTTTGAGTAGTTTTAAAGCAAATTTCGTAGTTTAGTTTATATTTTTTGAAAATAGTAAGTTTTAGTTGAGTTCTTATTAGTTTTGGTGTCGGTTTAGGTCTTGCCACTTTCTACTGAATTTAGCCGTCACTAGAAGAGGGGTGTGGACTGACTTGCAGTCTGGCAGTCCTGGGAGGGAGGAAGATTGAACAAGATCTTGAAAGATAGATTCAGTGTCCATCTAAAATACGAAAATAAAAACTAAGGATATTTTCTCTATAGTTTCATTTTAAATAGTTTCATAAACCTAAAATACGGTTTTAGTTGTGTTTTTTTTGGAAAGCCTCGTTTTTATTTTTATTTCTGTTAACGAAAATGTTTTCTATTGTAGTTTTTATTTCGTTAGTTTTTGTTAATGATACTAACGTTGGTCAAAAAGAGATTAAATTATTTGTGCCTTTGTTTCACTTCAGTGCCACACTGAACTGCTATTTTGTACATGATTCTTGAGTTTTAGCTCTAAGACTCACATTTTAATGTCTTTCTTTATCACCTTTTTAAAATCTCTTTAAATCCCTATGAGGAATTTTTAACAAGTTATGAAGCAGTCTAAATTTAATATTGATGCTTCACATCTTACCTATATTGTTAAATGAAACCATCAGCAAGAGACTGGACTATCCTGTCTGTCACAATGCCTTTACCTGGTCTGCTCAGTCAGTGGAAACGCTGTGAAACGCTTGACTGCGCACAGACCAGAAGAGACGATATGTTGTATATGAACATTATTGATTCTCTGCTCTCTTTTTTCACTATCTATGGTTGGAAGCAGGAGGATATTTTTCCATAGATTATTTCCATATTTTGTATTAAGGAGTGAACTGGTGTTGTACCAATAAGTGGTGTGTTTTTTTTACTCTCTTCTATAACAAATGCTCGTGCTAACAAGATCTTTGCAATGGAAAGCAAGCAGTACCACTTTTCTCCACACGCAGCGCTACAATCAACACAAAACGAAAGTTCCTCAGAGGGGCTTAAAGGTGCGAAATGTAACCATTCAGCACTATTTATTGTTCATTTCCTGGAAACTCTCATGACAAAAGCCTTGGTTCAAATAATCTACCAATCTTAATTAATGGGTCACAGTCCTAGGTACCGTGTTCATCGTGCACAGGTCCTATAAGGTCCAGCTGTTAAGATTCCTGGTTTTCAGCCAGGCGGCCCAAGTTCACATCCTAGTATGGGAGCACTTTTATGTTTTTCATTCAACACTCATAATGCTGTCATACACTCTTATACTCTCATAGCACAGTTTAAAATAGGCATCAACCCTGTACATACTGTACAAAGTGCTACTTTAACCTCTGTGAAGGATTTGTCCTTTAATTAATGCTAAGATGTTACATAAACACCTTTGAGCTCTCAAGTAAATATCATGTGAAGATATTTGTAAAATAAAGTAAGTCATCAGTGCTATTTGTGGTCTTGCACGCTTAAGAAAGGAACTACTGTTGTGTAAAACATGTGTATAAGCCTCACTTCCTCAGCTGAGGTTCTCTATGTAAACAGCAGCATAAACTGCCAGTAAGTAGTAAGATGTGCAAAGGTCAGAAAACTTAGAGATAATAGTCATGTGACACCCAAATCAGCACTCAAAACTTTTTTTAATGACTTTCTGAAGCACGAGCAGTACATCCAGGACATATTAACATTTTCTTCATCATCCAGCTCAGCAGTATCAGGATCTCCATTTTAGATGAGCCACAGCTAGGGAATGCTTAGCTATAAATAGACCATTTTAATACTTTATTATAAAATTATTAACGGAAACGGAAACTGGACATTGCAGTGCAGCAGTGAAGATCATAGCCAGTTTATTTCCACCAGGCTAGATGTGCATGTGGAATACTGCAGGTCAGGGTAAAACTGTTTAAATTCACCCTGTTGAAACAAAAATCTTTTTTAAATGTACACACACTCAAAATGACCTGTTGCTAATAAAACTGTCAACCATTCAACCGATTCTAAAAGTACAAATATCTAAAAGTTCAGTAATGCAGTAATTGTGATAGTAGTTGTTAAGCACTTTGGGTGTGTTGAAGTTTTAGTTGTAGTATTAGCTGTAGTAGTAATGGTAGTAATACAGTGATAGTGGTAGAACTATTAGCAGAAATAGAGCTTTCGGTGTTGCAGTGATGGTATGGATACCTTATGTTCTCTGCTGCTCAAATGAATGATTCAGAGGGAATATTTATTACAGATTGTCAGAATTAGTTATTGATGGTTCTGTTTAAGGTATCGTGCTGTCCTTTAAAAATATGTTTGTCAACTTTCTGAACTTTTCATCAGCTGAGAAAAATGTTTTTTTGCTTTGTGACCTTACTTTCCTTATGTAGTCATACAGGTTTTTTGATAATTTGTGTAGCTTGAGAAGCAAGAGTGTTTTCCTAACATAACACCCTCAGTTTTTCCTGAACAAGGCTTAAGTCATCAATCATTCTAGTGTCTAAGGGAATCTAATACTTAGGCACAGTGGTGCTTTGAGCTAAATGCTAAAAAAAGCATGCTAATATACTCATCATGGAAGTATTAATGGAACTAGATATCGGACGCATAGATGGCCGTCCATTCACACCAATGAGAATTGCTCACGCAGCGCATATGCCAGAAAACATTTTCTGGCTTTACTTTCGTGGTTATGCAGCCCACTGAACATGCGCAGTCGAGTTCCTCGAGCAGGCCCCGCCCACAAGTTCCCCTCTGCCCAGACAGCACCGATTTTAAAATCACTTTTCTCAGCTCAAGAAGTTTTACAAATACAAAACATCCATGGATTAAAAGTTCAGAGTAGAAAGTCACAACTGAGCTCGTCTGCAGTTCGAGGTGACCTGTCAACAGTTTTACTGATGTCTCTCTTAAAATGGCGGCCTGTAGGCAAAATGCTTTTTGGGCTGCAGAGGAATTTTCCGCTTCCATACTGTGAGTGGCCACTATGCCAGTTTGGAAGCAAGGCAGAGCAGCTCTGTGCCATCAAGTTTCTCTTAATGTATCAATGGTACTCACACTGACAAAGTTAGCATGCTAGCATCTTATCATGTTAGCATGTTAACATTTGCTAAATAGGACCAGAGAGAGTTAGAAACCAAAACAGCCTTTTCCTGTATCAGTGTCACATGGGGTTTGCCACAGCCCCGCCCCTTTAGGAGACAAGAGGCATTCTTGAGTCCATCCATTCTTATGGGAGAAATGAGCATGATCTCAAATTATGACCAATTCTTTCGCCCCATTGTCACCAAGATACATTTTGGACCCATTTTTCACAAGACATGTATCTTCCAAACGTTTTGACACAAGAATGTAATTTCTCAGACATACAAATTAGGAGAAAATTGACTTTGTTTGAGGCCTGTCTCTGACTCTGCAATACACTCTCACTTTTAGACAAGCTGAGGGAGAGGTGACCCGCCTACTTTAGGAGGCAGGAAGTGAATACCGTTTCACACAATTGGCGCAGCGTGTATTGGGGTATCTTCTGTTATATAGAGTATTTTTGATAGGACTTAACAGAGGGTGCAGCTGAGGATGATGGGAATGTTCTTCAGGTACTTAAAGATAGACCAAATTATATTTCACAATAGCGATTTGATCTGATGATGGCACTAGATTAAAAGCTAAGTCATAACAAAAGTTAATTGTCATTAGCATCCTCTGGGGACCATGAATGTCTGTACAAATTTTCATGGCAGTCAGTTTAAGAGTTTTTCAAGAAACAGAGTAAATACTGCAAGACTCATGCAGGTATCGTGTGTAGAGGTTTAACTTGTACTGGGAATCTTTTCTGGCCTGAAATGGTTCCCACTGCAGAGACGTTGATTTCAGAGCCAGAAGCTCGGCAGGACTGTGGCAGCAGTCTAGACAGAGTGGTCTGGAGTCTGAAATCTCTGTGGATAAAATAACAGGCTCCCTCATCATATCACACACCACATGACCCCTCAACTCTCATTATCCTGAGGGATGGTCTGTGTGTGTGTGTGTGTGTGTGTGTGTGTGTGTGTGTGTGTGTGTGTGTGTGTGTTAAAGAGGGGGACAGAGTAGGTGACTAAATACACAATTCCATTCATGGTCCTCAATCTCTGGCAGTTTCTATGAAAGTGCAGTTTTTAGTAGCTCTTTAGCTCATCGCTGGCTGACGATCACATTGGGTTTCACATGGTGCCAGAGGGCAGAGCGCTACCTTCTGTCTGCAGCACACGATACTGAGATGGATAAACATGATGACATTTCACTTCTTCTCTCTCCCTCTCTCCCCTCTCTCCCTGCGTGTTCCCACAGTTTGGACCAACGTGGAGCCTCGGTCGGTGCCAGTGTTCCCTTGGCATTCACTCGTCCCTTTCCTGGAGCCCAGCCAATCAGGAGCGGCTGCCCAGCCTGCTGACGGCCAAGAGCTTGTCAATCAGGGCAAAGGTAGGAAATGGCCCAACTCCTTCTCTGTAGATCTGACATGAAGTAATTCTACCTGGGAGAGGGAAACAGAATGCTGAATTCACTGCTTATACCAAGAATTATACATAACTACGTTTTACAAGCAAGTATTTCCCTAAATATGATAAAAATCACAACAGGAAATACCACATAGGGCTGCGTTTCTCAAATACCGACTGCCAAATCACTCCAGCACACAGCCACTACAAATGTTGGTTGGGCTCACAAGCAGCCAAGTCCGTGTTTCCCAAAACAGTTGCGACTGAATTGCAAATCAGCACAGTTGGTGTTCACACCAATATAGTTCCAGTAACATTGTTGATAACACTATTTATTGACTGCAGAGCTAAAATTTATTCAGAGACATATTTGACTGGTGGGAACGGTAGAAAGTGATCCAACAGCATTTCCTGTTCCACGGAGGTGGATGGGCCTTTATTTTAGGTCTTCAGTTGTCTTTCTTTATCTCTGTTTTCTGTCTGTTTAATGGCTGCAGCTAATAAGTAATCACTCTATTAAATGTCAGCAAATGGTGGATAATGTTTCTCAGAGGCCAAGGTAGAGCTGGAAATATCAGGACATGAGACTAGATATTGTTTTCGATTTTAGATTCCTTGATATAGAATAAATGTCTTTTCCTGGTTTTAGAGACTGCATTGCAATGAAAGATGTTTCTTGCCCAGGGACTACAGATGAAAATTAGCTTGTAGCTAACTCTGGTACAGCTAAGAGCTGTGTACTGTCCCTATCAAATAAACAAACAAATAAATAAATAAATGTAATTTTTTTTCACTCACTAGACTTTTTTAGCTGTTCTAATATTTGCCTCTCAATATGTAGTTATTACATCCACTTCACTGATGATTATTTATCAAATATCTCATCATGTGATTATTTTCTTTAAGCACAAATAGTTATCTCTGCCATATTTTTGCAATCAATATTGAAGTTTTTGCTCAAAAACATTGTGATTTTCGTCTGTATTGTCCAGCCTGAAGCCAGAATCACATCTGAAAATGCTTCTTTTGTCTTACCAGAAATGAGGAGAAATTCAATTTGCTGAAAAATATGACAAAGAAATGCTTATTTGTTTCTGTTCTAGAGGAATGTCTGTATTTATCCAAGGGGGATCAATAAAGTATTTGTGATTCTGAGTTAAATTCCAAAAAGCAGGTAACTGTCACGCTCAGAGACCAGAATCAGTGAAATTGCAAGTTTCCTACCAATCAGCTTATACATTAATTAGCTGATCATTTCAGCCATAGTTAAATTAATAAGTTGGCATTCTGGGAGGCTTAACACTTTAGTCTCAAAAACACAGACAGTTTGGAAATCTTGGATAAATGGTAAGAAAAGATAAAACCATCCTGGTAAATTTAATTTAAAAAAGCAGCTCAGTCTTCTATGAAGTTTTCCATCAAACTAAATGCTAAAGAAGCACTTTATTTTTAAAATGGCCTTAAAAGCTGAGACTAGTCTTCATGAACCCTGTAAATGGAAGCCAACTCACTAAACATCTACAATAAACTTTGTTAACAAGACAGAAAAAAACACTTCAGCCTGTAAAAACTGGACTTCATGACAAAATACTTCTGATACATACAGATGCATTCACTGAACCCTGGAGGAAACATTTTCCTTTATATGTGAACAGTTTTCAGCTCTATATGAAGTAATCTTCTTACTACTGTTGCAGATTATAACATCGATGTAGTCAGAGCTTTTCACACCTCCCACAGTCAGTTGGCAAGAATAGAACAATCCATCAACAAGCTGCATGCAGGGCAGCCCTGCGTTTACACATAACAGCTCTGTTGCTTTAATAAAGATCTGCGCTAACTGCCATATCAATGGCTTTTATTTTGCAGAGCCTCGTTGCGGCGTGGCCTTGGTGAGCGACGGGCGGACTGGACCTCCAGACCTGGAGAGAGGCTCGCCGTCATGCCCTCCCCCAACCAATGACAATCCTCCTACAGACAGGGGCGGGGCTGACAGCGAGACAGAGAGTGATACAGATGACCCGTAAGTTAAAAAAAAAAAATTTAATAGGCAGATTATTGTTTTCCTCCTCCATGTTATTGTCAAGACCAGAGAGCTCATCATTGCGTTTTGAATTGTAATATGCTCCCTGCAAATTGGCATTTTTTAAACAAATTTTGATCAAATGTGTATATTTTATATATATATATATGTACATATATAATTAAACATGTAACTAAACTGTTACTCCTATGATGCTCAGTGCACGCCTGAATGTGAGGGCTACATAAAATATAAGAAGGAAGGCACAGACTGCTGTGAAATTGTACAGGGAATTGAATTTAAATTTTTAACAGTGTCGTGCTTGGCAGAGAATTTCTGTTGGTTGTCAAAGTCCGTCAGTGGTATGGATGGCTAATTGAATCAAGAAAAGAAGAAGATGCAGAAAAAAAACCAAGAGATATGATTGAAATTCAGGTGTAGATCTCTGCTGCAGCGTGTCGACCACATCGTGAAATGAGGCCAGTCCACCAGTCAGACACAGGAAACAGCCAGACGAACGTTGATCTAATTTCGGTCTTGTTTACATGATAGTGCAGTAATTTCTATCTGTCCATTATATTATTTGCGTATTAACTGACAGACTTACTTAAGTGGGACGTCAGTCGATCAGTTTTTTTCTCAGTGCAGATTCTGGCTCATTGACAATGTGGGAATTTGTTCTTCTGTAATTAACTATTAGCAAGCGATTAATTCCTGATTTGATCTTAACTTTAACTGGTCGAGATATTTAAGACCTGATTGTAAAATTGAAAAAAAAGTCTGTGGCTTTATTTGATCATTCCACAAACTTAAAATATGGAAAAACAAACAAAAAATAAAGCTCTTAAGCTAATCTTCTAAACTCTCCTAACTTGTTTTACTGCTATATTTAAACAGTGTAAACTCATTTTATGCAAACACTGACACCGTGTTTATTTCCTCTCTGTGACTCTGGTTATGACTCAGTAGAAAGCAGATAGTAACTGTAGATTATAACAGATGCAGTTTGTTGTGTAGTTTGAGTTGCAGCCCTGAAGTTTTCAAAGAAAGTACACTCTGAACAGGTGTGCTTAAATCCACCTCTGACGGCTAAATTCAAAGAAAACAAAAAACAAACAACTTTTCTTCTAGTTGCATCAGTGTGTGTGTCTGGCAGGAGTTGCACAGTCTGTGCTTGCTCATTCTTCTCAGGCTGTGTCTCTGCGTCTGGCTGTTATTGCTCTTTCAGAGTGACTCAGACGGGCTGCGCGGCTGTCTGGCTGGTAGTGTGGTTTTGAATGTTTCAGGGTCACCGCGCTCACAGTGATGGCGGCTCTGTTTGGAGCCGCCATCACTGTGAGCACAAAAAGAAAAGCTTTAACAATCACTCAGTGTTGCAGTGGTTGCACCTGTTGTCGAGTTACATCTCAGTGAAGAGAAAAATGGCCTTAGAAAGAAAAAAAAAAGTTTCCACATTTTACCAGATTCGAGCTCCAGTTATTAGCAGTTTTACTCTGCTTGTAAAAATCATAGACAGTAAATTGAGAAGTGGACAGAGCCAGCATGACATCACCCATCGGTTTGTGCAGTGTCATTTTAAATCCTCAAGCTTGGCTTACATTTTTTGGAGCCAGATTATCATGTGTGGAAGACAGAGTGGAGCTGGAGAGGATAAAATTCATCCCTAAAGTTGTTCTGACACTGACACCAGTGTCGGAAAATGCCTCTGATACCGCCAAAAATGCTGCTATTGGTATCTGCGAGTACCAGTCTGTGCATTGATCTGATACCATGTGATTTATAACAGTACCCAGCTGCTGCCCAGTTAGCGTAGTTAGTGTAGTGTAAGGTGTTATATCTTCATAGATTTTAGTTTTTAAGTTGCTGTTGCACTCGTGTTTTACAGTGTTCTATTTAAATCTTTTTATTTTACTAACTTATGATTACACCTCTCGTTCTAAAGTAATTGTTATTTTTATGTGCCTGCATCGAATCAGTACTTGGTATCAACCACTAATAGTATTTGGGCATTGAAATCTGTATATGAAAGAAAAAAAAAAAGGTATGGGAACATCTCTAGTTTAGTTGTCATGAACAGAAAAATAAGCCGTAGAGACCAAAAACTATTTTTGCTCGAGGATGTAAACATGTTTATTTGCGTCATTTGCTAAAAGCCTAACCAGGACTAAGGACTGCCAATTAGCCATGGCTAGCACTTAAATTTTATGCAACAGTATCTACATGCGTTGTCCCTGACAAATAAACTAATAAATGAATAAATATTTCTGAAGTGAAGTTTGGCTTTTTCGACATGGGGCTCAATGAGGGTTGACTCGCTTTTGGAGCCAGCTGTTTGAGGAACTGCAGTTTGTTGCACACACGTTTTGCCAGATGATGTTGCCTCTTGGTACAAATACACTCTCACTGAACGCATGCGTACAGATGCACACAATATGAGTATTATATTTTATGAATATATATTCTCATGTGTCCATTCCTATCAGCATATTTGATGTCCATCATCATGTTTCTTACACACTCAACACTGAAAACTAAAACACCTGACTTATATAACAGTATATTGTGCCGCACCAGTGCTGATGTATGACGTCACCACTGGAGGTGTTCAGTCAGACTTCTGTCACCGTAGTTTGTCTCCCACGACGCTTCCTGATGTTTCCCACGGCAAAGCAAGTTTCCACCACCAACACGCACGCACTCACACATGCTCCTCTAAACATGAACACATATGACTAACATAAACCAGACTGTCACATGGCCCCAGTCTCCCTCACACCTTATGAATCTGAATTTCTTTTTTTCTTTTTCTTTTTCTTTTTTTTTGGACCTCTCGTGTAGCACTGAACGATATTTTAAAAACATCACATTACAGTCAGTGAGAAAAATATTGCAAAATGAGTCTGATTTTGGGGGTGGGGGGGGGTGTTGAAATACAATAATGATGATATGTGTGTGCATCTGTGTCGCAACACAGTGCTTTATTTTTATAATGCATATTATGACACATTTTAACTTTAACGAAAAATTGCAGCTCCTTCTCTCATGGCTTAAACTTACAACAAGTGACATTTCTGCACTACCCTGTCTAAAAACAGCTGTATCTTTGCTTTATGTTTTGATGAGTTTTATACTTTTATTTTTCTATTTATTTGTCATTTTATTCAAGGTAACATTGAGTTTCATTCATGTCTCATCTCTCATTATGTGTCAGTCAGAGGAAGAGGAAGGAAGTCGGCAAACGCGACTAAAACGAAATGTGAATCAAACTTTAATAAATTACTTCGTCTGTGAACACTGAGTCAGATGAATACATTTCCATCTGAAACAGTGGCTTTTAAACAATAAAATAAACAAATCCCATGATCCCTTGCTGCTTCATGACGTCATCAAACTCTTTTGTTTTCATTGTTTTGATAAAGAGACTTCCAGCGGCAGAAATGACATATTTTGCATTTAATTCCTGGCTCGATACGCTCTGTTACTCTTCTGACTTTTTTCTTTATATAATCTTCGCTGTATTATGTGGTTGTCTGATGTTATAAAAATGCTTTAGTTAAACCAGACATAAAGGAAAAACTCTGCTGTATTCATGTAGTCACGACTTGACACTGAGTTCGCTCTCTAACAGAGAGTCAGACAGTTCTGTGTCCTGGCTCATAGTTACAGTTTCAAAAGACTTTTCTACAGGTCATAGCTGTTTTGCTCACAATTTAAACAGTTTTCTTGCCAGCTTTTACGGGAAAACATTCATCCAGGTTTATTCACGATTGATTTATTAATCTTCAGTTTTGCTCAACTGCCAATATTTAGCAAGTCTGTGGCATTTATTGCATTCTAAACTGGAAAATAACCTATGAACCCCAGAATTTAAACTGCTGATTAGCTGATCGTTTGTGCATCAGAGCTCCTGGCTCATTTCTGACCCTGTCTCACTGTCGTTCTTGAGTTGTTTTATTGTTCATGTTCTCTTTTTGGCCTTGCAAGTGTCAGCACTAATATCAACCACTTTTATAGAAATTATAATAAGGATTTGTATTTAAAGTAATGTCATTTTCACTGGTCTGTGTTTCCAACAACTGTAACAAAATAGTAATTCAAGCATAAACCAGTTTGTGACAGCATTCTTATTTACTTTTATTTTATTTACTCTACGTCTGGTTTCTTTTTCCTGGAAACTTGCCTCGTGTGAAGAGTTGATTAGTAGTAGATACAGCAGTTTCTGTGGAACTTACTAAATAAATACTCAGTGGTTAACATACGCAGCGATAACGACCACAGCTGAGCAGATAAAAGGAAGTGTGTGATTACATTAACAGTAAATGAAAGGGAAAGAAAGTCAGGAAGACAAAGGGAAAACACGGCTGTGGTCGGCTGACATGTGATGGTACAGAATCAATAAAAACAAATGTAAAATGGTGCATACAACATTGTATGCCATACTTATTAAATGCTCATCAAACTACATAGGTGTGAAATCAGTACAAAAGAATCTTTTTAACTCTTTAACATGGTTACTTTCCAGAAAGCCCCTCACAGGAATCTCCCTTCGTGTCTTGTCTCTCAGGAACTCACAGTTTCACTTTGTTTTTTAATTTTTTCTGTGTATAAATGCAGCTTCTCCCCGGGTGTGGCCAACGATCCGGCGCCCTCCGCTGGTCCCATGAAGAGACGCACACAGTCCCTAAGCGCCCTGCCCAAGGACGGAGACAGGAAGGTGAGCACACCATGCAGACAGACAGTGAAAAGGACAAAAGATACAAAAAAACAGGGCACGATAAATGCCTATAAGTGTTCACATAAAGTTCTAAACCCAAACCAGAGGGAGAAGGACCACATCCGCCGTCCCATGAATGCATTCATGATCTTCAGTAAACGCCATCGCGCCCTTGTGCACCAGCGACACCCCAACCAGGACAACCGCACAGTCAGCAAGATCCTTGGGGAGTGGTGGTACGCGCTGGGGCCCAACGAGAAGCAGCAGTATCACGATCTGGCCTTTCAGGTAGAGACGCTCCGGATAAACGTTGAATTTGCTCAGTGAAACCACAACTAAACAGCAGAAATTCAAACTGCATCAACAGAGATTAAAACACACTCTCCTCCTCCTCCTCCTCTTTCTCCTCTTCCTCCTCTTCCTCCTCTTCCTCCTCCAGGTGAAAGAAGCCCACTTCAAAGCCCACCCAGACTGGAAGTGGTGCAACAAGGATCGCAGGAAGTCGCTGTCAGAGGGCCGTGGGACGCCGAAGGAGCCACGGGAGAGGAGCATGTCAGAGAGCATAGGTGTGTGTGTGTGTGTGTGTGTATGTGCATTGAGAAGCATCTCCAAGCTAACATGCAAAAGCCTTTTTCAAGCAAACCTTCTTAAATCAATAAATTCTTTTGAATTTGTCAAAGGCTCATTTAGTCACATGGAATGATTTTCTGAAAAATGTAATTATAAGAGACCTTGCACTGATTTTTATTGAATGCTGCTGTTTTTCGTTGATGCTCTTAGATGGAACATTGTTGTGGGTTTTAAAGAGCTGATTCTAAGTTTTATTGATTTGCTCCTTGCTGATATGCTGTGATGTTTTATCGTTGCTCACAGTCTTTCTCCTCTTTTCTTCAGATCCACACCCAGAGTCCCAGGCACTCGAGGGGAAGGGAGGAGGCTCAGGCTGGCCGGGGGTATCGGAGCGTCAGGGGGGGCTGTTTGTAGGGCAGCACCCCCGTCCCCGAGCCTTTTCCCAGAGTGCCATGCACATCCTGGAGCAGAGGGAGAGAGAGAGAGACCTGGAGAAGGTAGGAGGTTGTTAACTTGTAGCTCACAGGCAGCAAACAGAGTCTGGATATTTAAGAATGTGAAGCAAAGTGTTCTAGCAATCAAACAAGTTTAATCTCCAAACTAGGAAACATTACAATTATTTTTGCTTTTTTTGTCCGAGCACTTTTAACACATTTACTGCATCAAAGAGAACAAAGAAAGAAGTAAAACTAACGCAATGCAGAAAATAAAAGCAGCATGCTGAAGGAATTCTTTCAAAAAAAAAAAACAAAAAAAAAAACCCAACACGCCATGTGGGCACCCACGCACCAACATGTGTGCGTGTTCACAGATGGCAGACGTGTGTCCTTCACACTGCAGAACCTTTTGGTTGAACTCTGCAACTGAAAGCAGGAACAGTTCAAATGGACTCTCTTGTTCTTTGTGTGAGGGCTCGAGTTATTGCTGCTGAAAACCCACTGAAAGCTCCGGGGGAGCTCAGCCTCAAACTTCAAAGGTTTCACTTTCTACTTTTTTTAGTGCCTTTGAAGGTACGAGACTGTGGTGTTTGCTGCTTCGCGCCTCGTCGCAGGGGGATCGGCCTGCACGCCAGCTCCTTTGTTCTGAAGGCATTTATTTAATGCTGGTGGCAAAGCCATATAGTACATATGTATGCATGCTTTGATAATAGCAGTATTACTTCTGTCTGAAGTGTTGCTGTTAGTTCTTTTTTTTTTTTTAGTTTATAAAAAAAATAGTGTGCCTGCTACAACAACTACCCAGACTTTTCTTTAAAAATTAAAATGAAATTTTCTTTGTCTTTTCCATCTCTCCTCTGTATCAGGACGACGGGACGAGTTTGTTTCACCGTCCGCTGCCTCAGTCCCTGTGCCAGGGCGGGGCCAACGAGGACGTAACCAGCGACGAGGAGCGCATGGTCATCTGTGAGGAAGAGGGGGACGATGATGTCATGGGTGAGTTGATGATCTGCAGAGTGGTCTTGTGGCCGTTAGAGAGGCTGTTGTGTAACCACAGAGTCATACTTTCAGTTCCCACAGTGATCAGTGTGTGTTAAAAAAGACGAGCAGAATGACAATGTCAGCAGAACACCTCTGAAAGTTATAAAAAGAAGCTGAGTCATCTGGCCGAGCTCCAGCCCGGACTGCTGTAATCCTGTTTTAAACTTTGGTAAAACAATATCTCATAATTGGCTATTAAATGGTAAAACATGACATGTTGCTTCACTTCCTCAATTTTAATTGCAAGTTCCGTCATTTCCAGACAACAACCGGATGTTTATTGTCTGTTTAATCACCTTTGCTGAAATTTGTTGAGCCACTAACTTCTGATATCTGTGTCCCCTCAGAGGATTCCTGTCCTGAAGGCTCCATTGACCTCAAGTGTAAAGAGAGAGTGACAGACAGTGATGAGGACGAACCAGACGGACAGGTAGCTTCAGTGATCATCACATGGCTCAAAATACTTCGTGCAGTGGACTTTAAGGCCTTGTTCAGTCTGCCAACCTAAATCGGATTGTTTGCATATCCAGATTGTATTCTGATTGATTTTTGATCGTCTTAACAGCCAAACAAGCCATGAAATAAATTTTTTTGCAAATCTGATCCAATCCGCATTTGAAGATGGTTTGAAATCTGACTTAAATCTGATTTGTACAGATGCATCTTCAGTCCGGATGCTATACTCAATCAGATTGGGTATCAAGGTGTCTTTTGCGACACTCTAAGGATATTAGGCGCCTGAATGGAGTGTGTTCACGGGATGCTAGACAGCCACAGAACCTGACAAACGTTCCACGGCGCCTTCGAAAACTTGCACGCTACTGCTCATCATTAAATGTCCCAGAGAAAATAATGATCCCACCAGTCACTTCTTTGAGGATGACAACGAACCTCTCACTGCACAGTCTCTTCCATCGATTAGTCTATCTGGTGTGGCGAGAGAGTTCGGCACCACAATTTGACAGCAGTGTTTGGATGGCAAGATTTCTCTCCATTTTTCCTCTTGTAATGCGTGTTGGAATGCTACATCACTAACGCCTACATCGTTACCACAGTAACCCATGCAGATACAGGAGGTCGGTATAGAGTGGTGATGTCTACAAATCCGATCTGATCGCTTGCAAATGAGTGTGGACACGCCATTTAAGATCCGCTTTTAAAAACAAATCCAAATTGTCTGCAGTCTGAACAAAGCCTCAGTGACCATGTGTCTTTTTGCGCCCCCCCCCCTCATATTGTATACTAGATATATACAATACAAAGGAAATGCTGCTGATGCTTTACTTATTTCTGATTTGTAGGTAGTCTCTACATAATGGAGCAGACATAAAGCTTCACTGCAGACATATTTTTAATTAAAATCTAAATCTGAGTCTTCATCAGCTGTGTCAATTAGGTGATGTTGTATCTGAATTTATACTGTAAAGTCTTATGCCAAGGTCAGACTGCACAACATCAGCCCGATAACAGCCCGACCAAGAAGATGTAGGGCGTCAGGTGGGCTCAGAAACAATCAGTGAGCACTGGGTGCAACAATCGATCGTTTCATCTCACGTAGTGTGTCATAACGGATGACAGCCGACGCCCCATCTAGGACGCCTTGCGACCTCATGACAGAAAGACCAGCTTGTTTGATTTTTTGTTTACCTCCCACAATGGCTTGTTAGGAACAGTCAGTGGCGAGCGCTACCTTGCCGATGATGTCACACACGTTGTGAACTGCAAAACGATGATGGATCTGGGATCAACGTGTAGTCTGTCGTGTCTCTTGGCAGCAACGCAACAAGAATTTATGATTCTGTAATGGCCTAATCTGACACAGTGAACATTTTAACAGACAGAAATATCTTATAGTCAGACCTCGGCATTAGAAGACTTGCATTCTAATATCAGCAGCGTAATTCTGCATGTTTATCTACGCTGCTTTAATGTAGACTTTTCAGTGTCTGATGCACTTTATTCCCATTAAGCATTTAAAACTCACTGATTTTCCAGAGTTACTGTAAGTTTTAGACACTTGTGTTCATGAAGAACTTTACACAGCAACTTTCTCAGCTTTGATCTTTCCTTATCTCCATCTCTCTCTTCCCTCTAGCATGGCTTCCAGCCAGTGGCTCGCTCCTCTCTCCCATCTTCCTCTCCCTCCATCCCTCACTCCAACTCCGCGTCAGCTAAAGGGAACGGAGGTGGAGGTGGAGGAGGGGGAGGAGGTGGTGAAGAGGGCTCTGAGAGGAAGAGAAAGAGAGCTATGGATGGGGGAGAGGAGGGGAGCGAAGGAGGATCGAAGAGGGAAGAAACAGCAGCAGAAGGAGGAGAAGGCTCCTTTCTGTCCATCGCAGGCTCCACATGCAGCAGTCAGGCTCCCATCGCTTTGGCCCAGCAGTCCCTCGGCCCCGTCCGTATGGCTCCCACTATGGTGACCAATGTGGTACGACCCATTGCCAGCACGCCCATCCCCATTGCCAGCAAGCCAGTGGAAGGAGCCGTCACCCTCAACTCCCTGCCGCAGGACAAGAAAGCCACTCTCCTGATTGGAGGAGGCGGACCTCAGCAGCTGCCAATCACTGCAGGGGGTGGGTACCTGTCCTCATCCTCCTCTCCTGGTCCAGTCAGTGTAACTCCTCTGGGGGGCAGCGGCCTGGTCACTAACCTGGTTCTGGAAGGGTCCTTCCCCGCTGCCCAGCCAGTGCAGCTGGTCACCCCACAGCCACACGTACAAAGCCCCCTACCTGTCCTCCAGCCCCAGCCGCACCCCACTGCTGCCACCTCCTCCCTCACACCTCCCGCCGGCC
This sequence comes from Naso thynnoides, assembly GCA_029783665.1. Taxonomy (NCBI): domain Eukaryota; kingdom Metazoa; phylum Chordata; class Actinopteri; order Acanthuriformes; family Acanthuridae; genus Naso; species Naso thynnoides. The sequence goes on along the minus strand of JAQLOL010000008.1, from coordinate 2,918,989 downwards.
CCAAGCCGCTAGCTCAGGTCCAGTACATCCTGCCTACTGAGAGCCCCTCCTCCCCTCAACTCACCCACCAGCAAATACTCTCCCTGCCTACCAATGCCGCCCTGGCCAATGGCGTGCACTCAGGGGCAGGACTCAGAGTTGCATCAGTCAGCCCCGGGACCAGAGGTGAGACAGAGAGCAACGATTGGCTGTCAGAAAAAGAGTTAGTCAGTGTTTTCACTGGTCCACTGACATTTTTCTTTTTGCTGTAGTCCCCTTCTCGTATTTCCTATTAATCATCTCCACAGGAAGCACTAAAAATAGATTTGATTGGCTTACATAAACAGCAGATAAATGATTGACAGGAGAAACACTGTTGACATGAGTATGAGTGCCCGCCGCCCACGCATGACTTAATCACTCTCTATTCATAAGAGTCCGAAGAAGCAGAACATTGTTCCACCTTGTTACCAGGAATTTCACTATAATCAGTGGCTGAACTGTCCCCTCTGTCTCAGTGTGTCTCCGCCCACCCGTCACTCCTCTTCTGTCTTCACCTCCCCACTTTTGGCTCAATTCATCTGTTTCTCACACTGAGTGTTTTAATTCTCTCTCTTTATCTCCTTCTCACTCATTAGTCCAAACCCAGTCGCCCGTCTTGCAGAGCAAGATGTTGGTTCCCATGGCAACAGTGAGAACAGGGTCTACTCCTCCTCATCCTTCCATTTCCCTGGTCGCTCCGCCTCTTCCTGTGCAGAACGGCCCTGCAACAGCAAACAAGGTGAGAATGTCAACAAGGCAGCTTTAATTTCAACGGTGTCGAGAGTGAAAAGATGCCGACCTGGACAGAGAGAACGTACGTGCCTGCTTACAATATATATATATATACATATATATACAATATATATGCTTCCATCTTTACCTTCTGATTTGGACTGAAAATATATTATATTATAGAAATCTTTTAAACTGACAATATGTAACAATTCCACATTTAACTTTCTAAAAACAGCTGTTTCTTTGTTTAAAATTTTGTTGACATATAAAGACCTTTATTTATGAAATGGCATAGAGAATGCATGTTTATAGTAAGCTGAGTAAATACCCATGTGTGGCGGCACACGCAGCCTTCTTCACAGTGGATTCTGGTTGGTTGGACCAACAAGTAATTCATTGACGATCTCCGTAACTTTTTGAACATTTAGTTTAATATTTTTTCCACCTTTTTCTCTGTTTTTCCCTGCTACTTCTTTACTAATGACTGTTCAATCAATTAAAACAATCAAATCAAATTAAAACCTGTCTAGTTGCCCCTCTGCTGTCCTGCATTTTATCCTGAAGGCATTTGTTGCTTTAAGGCCATGCTAGAATTGTTCTGACAACCATAAATTCACATTCAGTATTTATAAGTTGTGTTAGTTGCAGGGCTGCAAGTAATAATTATGTACATTGTCAGTTAATCTGCCAAGTGTCTTCACAGTTATATGATTGATTGTTTTGTCTAGATGTTCAAAAAATGTGAAAAATGCTCACTGCAATGTCCCAGAGTCCAAAGCGACATCTTCAGTTTCCAAAGACTCTTGATTTTCCATCATCGATGACAAAGTAAAAAAAAAGCAGCAAATTCTTACATTTAAGAAGCTAAAACCAGCAAATGACATTTTTAATGAAAAATGACTCCAACAATGATTTGATAATAAAAAAAATGAACAGCTAACAATTTTGTTTTGACCTAGTGGTCAATTAAAAGACTAATCGTTGAAAAAAATGAATGAAAAAATAGAAGAGTGTTTCACAAAATGCTGGAGGGAAAAAGTTCAGAGAAAATCGTTTTGTTCCTGAGTTTTGTGTTTGTTTGTTTTTTTTACAGATCATCCAGATTGCTCCCATGCCTGTGGTCCAGACCAACGTTCACCCCAGTGCCGCAGCAGCAGTGCATCCTGGGAGCCCATTTCCTGTTTCTATGGCAACGGTGATGGCTCCCGGTGCTGCACCCCCACAGACCGTTCTGCTGACCTCCCCACCCACCAGGTCACTAACGCATGCCTCACACCTGAAAGACAGCAGCATCAGGGCTGCTTTAGTTTCATCAATAGCTGCTTCAGCCGGTCAGAGATCCATCTGAGGTGTAAAGATGCCGCCGGATTTCGATTTCAACAGGTCGTAATGTCAGCTGTGCTTAATGTGCAGCAAATGTAGATAAATTTAGTCAACACTTTGAACACATTTTGACACTCCATCACTGAGTGATGTGAGCTATGATGCCACCTGTAAAGACTTAAAATGTCTCTCTTTAAAGTATAGACGAGAAAAAAATAAAAGTTGCACTGTGGAAAGTGAAAATGAGGTGTTTTTTCTTTATAGTCAGTCATTCAGTCACAATTAATTTTTTGACTGAAAATTAATCACAACAGATTCTGTAATTAAGGATTTTTTTAAGTAAAATTACCCTAAATTACTGTTTTTATCCTTTTAAATGCGAATGTATGCTAGTGTGTTTATTGTTTTATTTTCTTTTTCACTTCTTTATAATCGTGAACTGAATTCATGTAGATTTTAAGCTGGTTGGTAAATCAAAACAAGCAGTTTGGTGTCAATATCTGAAGCCCGTTTTTGATTAAGGAAGTAACAGGCAAAATAATAAAGAATAAAAATAAATGATTTTTAACCTTGCATAGATTTGCGATTAGAGAGCGATTGCATCTAAATTCTGTAATTTGTTTTTAATCTGGATCAGTCTTTTGCATTTGTATTTTATGTGTTGTCGCTTAAAGAGCCGTAGAAGTTAGTGAGACACCTATTATTATTTGATTATTGACTTGTAATATTCAACTCTGACACTCATGACTCCTTTCTTCTGTAGGATCACCTATGTCCAGTCTGGCCCTTGTGTTACCACGGCAACGCCCCAACAGGCCACACCCGCTCCGGGTGCTGCGTATCTCCCGTCATCTCTGGCAACCCTGGGCTTCACCGCCATCGCCCCGGCCGGGCAAACCTTAGTGCAGCCAATCGTTGGCCAACCGCCACTGTTAGCTCCGGCGCAGCCCCTCAGCTGTCAGTCACAGACCCCCCCAAGTCAGGCATCAGGGGCGGCTGGTAGACAGGTAAAAGACTTTTAGTAGAGGTTTACAACATTTTAGGACTGAATTTTTAAAAGAAGTCTCAGTTTCTGCCCATCACTTTCTTCCCAGTTTGCTTCAAAAGATGTAGACATTTCAGCAGTTGATTAATATGAGTCTTTTTTATGAGGTTTAGTTCTCACCAGTTTTAAAAACTACTTAGTTGTTTTGCAGCACAATTCTAGTTTTACTTCAGGAATAATAAAAATATTTTATATGTCAGAAGAAAAATAAAATTTAGATAATAAATAAATTTAATTCTGCTTTCAGTTTAGTGCAATCTTGGCTTTGGTTTATGTTCTCCTCACTTAGTCACTGTGGTCATTACCTCCTGTCCTTGTTTAAAGATGGCCAAAATCATAAAAACAACAAGCAAATGCTGTTTACTGACACATTGCTCTTCTATATTCTTCATCAGGTACTAACTGCCATCTATCCTGCACAAACCGTTGCACTGGCCACTGGTGTCGTCTCTGTGACAACCATGCCGCCAGCAGCAGCGACCCCGACACAGGATATTACAAACCCTTCCTCTCCATTGGCGACGGGAGTGCAGGGTTCAGTGGTGTCGACCACTCAGCCTGATGAAGGAATGGAGGTGGAGCCAAAGGTGGAGGTGAAGAGGGAGAGCCAGCTGGACGGTCAGACTGAGGATGGAGGATACGGGGTCTCGAGCAGTGCTCGAAGCTCTTCATACTCCCCGTGTGTGATGAATGCCACAGCAGGTAAAACTTCATGGGTTTTGTCTGGTTTGTTTTTTTTACTCTACAACATCATTTAGTTTAGGCTAGTTTGAAGCCTTCAAACCATTCAAATCCATTTTTGCTCTCACATCTAAACATAATATTAAACCAACATCTGATTGGGTGACTTGGTCACTTTCGGCTACTCGGCTACTTTAAACGCTGATATTGCATGAACATGGACCGTCTGTGTTACCTTTTGGACGTCTTGCATTGCAGAACATTAATCAACAGTTGATCCCAAATGATCCTATCAGCAGATTGAAATAATCAGTGAAGTTATGCTGCATTTCTTCGTAATGTGCACAGCATCTCTTTTAATGGGGAGACGCACTGAGCATTTCTGCTGCAGGGGATTACTGAATGTGTATGGCAAAAAAAAGGTGCCATGTTGTTGCAGAATCAGTCTGTTTTTCAGGGAATGTTTTTAATGTTAATACTGGTGCTGTATGACCAGTGGAAAAACACAGTGTGCACCGTTTTAATATATGAGGTAATTAAGGATAGATGAGGCGATAATGCCTAAAAATAATACCTCGATATTTTTGGCTATATTGCGACACACAATATATATCTTGATATTTTATTATCTCCTCTAAAGCACTTCGTAAATGTGTTATTCAAACCTTTTGATACACAAAAGGACACAAGTATGATGGTTCAAGAAGTGTCTGCAACATTTCTCTACATTAAAACATTCCTGTTTATAATGTATTCCTTAGAGGTTTCTATTGGATTTTTATTTTTTTATTTTTTATTTATTTTTTTTTTAAATTTGTGTACAAAAGGGAAAAAAGGTGCCCCTCCCCTCCCTTCATTGCTCTGTCTTGCAGTCTCATATCTTTAGGAGCTGCACTCAGATAGTGAGCATGTAAAAACAGCAGGCAGAGGTTTTCATGGACCATTTTTACAAGTCAAAACAGTAAGAGAAGTTTTCAGTCAGATTAAAGTCA
>JAQLOL010000008.1:2824165-2856868 GCA_029783665.1 Naso thynnoides | reverse complement strand
AAATATATATAGAAATATTTGCATGTGTATCAGAAATACATTCGTGAACCTTCAATTTATGTGTGGAACAGCAGCACACTGTCAGCTAATCTTGGCCAGAGTGTGTTTACAAACACACTTAACAAATTCACTTGTTAACCTGCGACTCTTACTGCAATTACTGCAATGGTAAACAACGAGATAGGGTAGAGGCTGAACACAGGATTTAAGTTTGTGTGTGTGTGTTTGTCTTTAGGTGTGCGTGTGTGTGTGGTGTTTGACATATGCATTCATCTTCTGACACACTGAGATGATTGGAAATTGATTTTTCATGTCCCTCTTTCCTGTGATCTATGACAATAGAGACACCACACTCACACACACATACACACACACACACATAGATATAATACATGCATGCACATGTGATTGGCAGTTTGGGGGCTCTTAAGAAGTGCAGGAGTCCACTCTCGCTCTAAACCCAATTCATCACTCAGACCACCACAGAGAGAGAGAGAGAGAGAGAGAGAGAGAGAGAGAGAGAGAGAGAGAGAGAGAGAGAGAGAGAGAGAGAGAACAGGAACAGGAGAGAAGAGACAGGACTGACAGATTCAGAGAGGAAGCATGGAAGAGAAACAAAGTAAAAGAAGTGAAAATAGTTTAAAAAGAGTCAAGGGAAAGACAGAGAAGAGGGCTGCAGCTAACTGGAGAAGCAGTGCAACTCCTAGCCTCATGGCCATCGTCCCTAGCAACCTAACAGCAAGGCCAGTCGATTAAACGGGTGCACCCTGCAATTACGTCCCGCCTCAACTCAAGCCAGCCAGGTGCACCCTGTAATTGTGTCTCCCACCAACGAGCCATCACATTTAAAGGAGCCGCGGTGGAGTCTGGCCACGCCCAGGTCTTAGACACTCACCATCTCCTTAAACTCAGTACCAGAGTTTTTACTTTTTTTAGATTTACACTTGAATAAAATCACTAAAAAAATTACACATTTGCAGTGTTCATTGTTACATGAAAACACAATATTATTTGTAATTCTAAAATTTAAAAAGCATTACATCATCTGTTCTGCTGAGCATCACCACCCATGTTTCTACAATCAGCTTACCTTAACATCTTCGATTCATAATTAAGAAAATATATACTTAAAAATAGAATAAAATAAAATCTAAAGACCAGGGGTTGGCCACATCCTGCTTTGTTGTGAGTGAGGAAAGCATGACGCAAACATGTGGCACACAGACAAGACTGACATCAATGCCTAAACACACAAACCTGACTGCAGTTAGAAACAGTACACACACACACACACACACAAATATATAGACACACAGTGGAAAGCTGAGGTTAAAGATGGAGACTGACAGCTGGATGGATGGAGAGTGAAAGAGATGGAGAGAAGCAGAGAGAGGAAGTGTAGATACCTCGGCAGCAGAAATAGCCAGGAGTGACTGTCACTAAGAGACACAAGAGACAATGTGAAATAACAGCATGCCCGAGGTGGAATGAAGAGTGTCTCTCACACACACACACACACACACACACTCTAAGCACACTCTCGCAAACACACAAGCACTGATTTAGGAGCTAAGTAACTCCCTCAGTGCTACATTCATCAACACGCCTACACACACCACACATACACACAAACAGCTGATGGGTCCGGACGAGTGTCTGAGACCCCTGAAATGTTTTTTTTTTTGAAAAATAGGTCAGGATATTGGAGCTTGTGTGAGTGGCGACAGCCGGGGGAGGGAGGCCAGGAGAGAGGAACAGCAGAACAGTGGGGAGACAAACGTTAGTCAGGTGATCACAGTCAGCAAGGCACAGCAACAAGGCCCAACCAACAAACCAAAGAAGAAGAAGAAGAAGACAAAGAAGAAGGAGGAGGAGGAGGAGGAGGAGAAGAAGAAGATGATAAATGGAAGTAAACCCGGGAAAAAAAATCAACATGGAGGAGAAAAAGTGAATAAGTCTGAGAGTCCAGAACGGACAGAAAAGAAAGCTAGAACAACAGAGTAGACAGAGGAGAGACAGGCAGTCACGAGATAGAGGAGAAGTCCAACCTATACGAGATGAGATGGAGCTACTGGAATCGGAGCGGAGAATCTTAATTCCTGGATGTTGCACTGAGGAAAGAGAAAAAGGGAGGGAGGGAGAAAAAGAAGGGGAGGAAGAGGAAGAGAACTGAGGATCATGCACCATGCAATACTACTGTCTTATTTAAAAGAGAATGAAAAAAAAAAAAGACAGGACAGAGGCCGACAAAAAAACAATTCAGTTGTGGATATACAGAGATAAAACATGAAGAGACGAGGTGGAGATTTCCTGGAGGACTGACAGAGGATGAGCTCAGAGGGAACAGAGAGGTTTTAGGAAGAAAAGATGGAGAGAAACAAAAACACCGACTTTTTGACGGCACCGGAGTGAGACGAGGCAGCGTTTCACTGCATCACCTGCTGACAGACAACTTCACAATTTTCAGTCAGTTTCATCTGTGTGTTTTCCGTCACTGTTCTCCACTTGATCTGTGTGTTGTCACTCACTTATGCTTGGCGGTGTGAATGTCAGGAGCTCGGTGCAGGTGGTGTGTTTGCTTTCATTAAGTGTTTTTTGAGTGTGTTTTTGCAGGAGCCTGATGGATTTTATCTAATGTTCAGCTCATATTCAACCCATAGTTTACAACTTTAATTTGCTCCTGGCATGCATCGAAGAAGTTTGTCAGCCCAAAAAACCTGAAACAGGAAGTCGGTGAGTCACAGCACGAATGGCGGACAAGAACATTTTACAGATTTAATACTTTTCATTTGGCTTAATGGCTCAAAATGTCATAAGACAGTAATCCCGATGCGTTGGTAGACAGGAAAAAAAGCTGCGATAACCAACCAAAAGCATCCTTCAGCTTATTAAATGTAGGAGATCGATTTATTGAGTTACTATTATTGAACATCAAGTATCGGTCAGGCTCTAGTAAATGCATGTAATTGCGAGACAGGGAGGGAAGAACGAAAAAACTGTGTGTTTGCGCGCGCGCCCGTGTGTGTTTGTGTTTGAGAGTAAACATCACTCACCTCTGCACGGATCATTTTTCACCAGGAACTCGTCAAGAGCCATCCAGCCACCTCCGACTCTCACCATGACCGTGCTGCGCAAAATCCTCACCAGACGCAGCTGCTGAGAGTCGCCGAACTGACGAGATGAATAACGTGAAGGAGGAAGTGATGAAGAGAAACGGGAAGCAAAGAGGGCAAAAGACAAGGAGAAGAAAATAGAGGAGAGGAGAGGAGGAAAAATAGGCATATGCAGAGAGAAAGAAAGAGAGACAAGGATTGAGAAGCAGGATTGACAAAGAAGAGAGAAAATCAAAACAGGAGAAAGTAAGTAAATAAAATAATAGTTGATTTATTGACTGACGAATATGAAATAATTCACTGCATCACACCGAGCAGCTACGTACCAAAACTGAACTGATGATTGTCTCTACTTCATGCAACGACATGCACTGACAGAACTAAAGAGACACCCGACCACCCAAGTAGAAATCACTGGTATTTATAAATTCAATCGTCTTCAGATTTCAGAAATTGTTCAAACCACCCAGCAAAGCAGAACTCCAAAGCGAAACCAGCACACAAGGAATTTTCTGCGTCTCTTTAAGCATCCCAATTTGCGTCCCAGCTTCAGTCCAAAGCGCACTCTACTGTATATCACCTAACCACTAATTACCACTGCAGCCATGTCCCTGTCGCCTGCTTCACATTGTGCAATTTGTCACGATCAACACCAAACAAATCACAGCAGGAAAAGAACTGGAGGGTGAAACCTGCTTGCACATTGCAAAGCCACAAAGGAGTGCTTTTACTTTTGAGTTTCATCTTTAAAATTTGTTTTTCTAATATAGAATTAGAACAACAAAAAATTACTTTCTAAAAGCGTGTAAAGGCATGAAAACAGCACTCCACTGAGCGGAATGAGGAAACAGATTTCACACATCCAGTCACAGCAGCAACAGTCACTTTACCTGGTTTCCGAGGAAGAACTATAATAAATCCAGTAGACACGGAGCAACGGGAACACAAGGAGAAAGAAAGAGAGCAAGAGTGAAACAACATGTACTTATAACTGAGGTTTGTAATGTTTGAATGGATGCCATTTATTTCTGTACAGGGTCCTTCAAAAGCTGTTTTAAAGTTGCAGATAAAAATCACTTAGTGTCTCCGTTATTTGAACTCAGAATTAGTCATGAAAGCAAAAAGATGCGGTGGACATTAATGTCTGTGGATGTTATGGCAGTGCTGGAACAATGCTGCCAGCTGATGATGGAGGTGAAGACAGCGACAGTGAGGAAAAGTGAAGCCAGAAACAAACAAAAGCACAAACACACACACAAACAAATTAGTTTCCCCAGTGTCCTGCATTCAGACACTAGACATCATTACCCCGTGGATAATGATGGTGTGGACACAGATACTGTAGCAGTGGTAGTGATGGATGATCCAGTCAGTGCTGCTCAAAGTGTTTATGACCGCTGTAAAATGCTGCATATTCACACAAAAACTGCTGGGAAAACTAATAACATCACTGAAGCTTCTAAACAACTAAGGTGATCCTACAAAATAAAGGCCTGAACCCTCTTGGGGCAATATTTGATCATTTTATTTTTTGGCCAAGGAGGTCATATTTTTGTAGGTTTCATATCTACAATATTGTTTTTAAGTTTTGTCTCTTTGTAATCGGGCAGAGATGTGTCTTTAGACAGTTTGACAGATTTATCAACAAGGCACACTGTGAGGAAGGATATTTTTTGGTCAAATTAATCAAATATTCTCTCTAATCTTCCCTAACAGTAATGAACTGTGATCTTTGTTGTTATTCATCACTTCTGGTGGTCAGAAATTAAAATAGCAGAAAAGAAAAAAAAAAGAATAGTAACTTAATATGCACGTTATTTTAGACCATATTACCTCTAAATCTGGCTCATTTGGTGCAACAGATTTCTTTCATAGTTTAATTGAAATAAAACTTCTTTAAACCTGCTTTAGTTTGAACTTGACAGCAGTGCTGATTAATCAGCCTGACCGCTTTCATACCCTGCAGCCCCGTGTGAGTCTATGCAGTCACCTTTACATGGATTTATTAATGACTGGTGATGACAAAGAAGGCTCAGCTGACAATCCCGGAAAACTGTGAGATGTTATTAACATGTTACATCCATGTTATCATGACATGTAATGACATGTTATGATACAGACAATTAATACACTTATAAATACACCATGATATCATGATGTGAGATGGACAAACCAGAGAAATGCTGTGAAGTTATGGTGAGAAGTTAATTGGTGCCTGCTGGACGAGTGAACACGCAGCCAGTTAAAAATAAACCATCTATTAATAACACAAGGCCAAAAAGTGTTTGCAAAGTAAGTTCTATGGATGAGTTTGTATTTTGGTTTGTATAAGCTCCCACTGAGTATTTACAAATACAGAACAAGAGTTATGGACTAACTGCTAATGTAACTTGTTTATTTGATACAGCATTGATTAAAAATTCTGTTTGAGCAACGTGGAGCTGCCAAAACAATTCTGAATTTAGACCTCAGTGCGAATTTCAGAATTTAGAGTTGAAAATCACAAATTCAGGTCATGCAAGTGTCAATCACAGCAAACTACATTACATTAAAATGTATGTGACAAAAATCTTAGCATGAAGAAAAGAAATCTATTACTATTTGCAAGCGCTCTTTGACCCACATCTGTTAACAATAGACATTAGTTAACTGAATCAACATGAACAGCTACTCTTTTGCAATATCTTTGAGTATCTATTGTAGTTTGTAACTTATTCAATAATTAGTTTGAAAGCAAAACACTGAGCAGAACTCACCCGGTATTTGTTCTCTCCTATCTGCTCCACTTGGAACCTCTTGGCGCATTTACACTGTGCCACCTGCCGAGTCACCTGCATGACAACAAACAACCCGTCAGTGACAGTGTTCTGACTGCACAGTGGCCGACTGCTCCTCCCCCTCATTGTTTCAATGTCACTCCAAAAGCATCTCCATGAATTCATATTTGTTACTTTGTGTTTGAAATTTACTTTCGTGATTTTTCTTACCTCATCCTCAATCTTATCCGCATCAGTGGTGGGTCTGTATGCGTCCTTGTTAGGGTGCAAAGCAGCAACGAACTCATAGTAGTCGATGTAACCGTCTCCATCCCTGTCAAAGATGTCGGCCACTGCTGTCATCTCCAGCTTACTGGTGGGAAACTCTGCACAGACACACAACATTCATATATTTTTTTAATGTCTTCATAAAACAGCTCATCCCCAAATAAATTCATATCTAAACACGCTGTCATTCATAACATACTTGATGCCAGGATGCCATCGATAAACTCCTGCCGTGTGATCTTTCCATCTTGGTCCTTGTCGATGCGTCTGAAGAAGTCCATGACACGAGACTTCTTGTGGTTCATCCAGCGCATGTACTTTTTCCTCCACACATCAAAGTCAAAGTTGGCGAACTCTTTGAGCTGAGAATGGATAACACAGAGGAAAATATTTAATGTTTAAGCCATGACAGTTTAATTTGAGATTAATGGGGGATTTAACTTTTATTAGATTGGTTCATGTTTGAATTCAAAGATACCTCCTCCAGTCTGTCCAGACCATCGTTGAGTTTGCGCTGGCGGTCGAGAGCCAGCAGCCAAACTTGCTGCCACCTGGCGCAGAGCTGGTTGAGTCGTGGGTTTCCTCCAGAGACCTGTACGGCTGCCTGCTGCTGCTGCTGCTGCTGCTGGTGTTTGCCTGCGCAGGAAACAAAGAGTTAACAAACCCCTTTTCCCACACTAGAGTAATTTGCACATTTCTAACACATGCGCTCATGCTATCGACAAATGAGCAGGAGACGAAAATATTTGTTCATTAAGAGGTAAACATGGGTGACTTACGAGCTCCTCTCCTCTCAGCCAGGCTGCTGGGAGCCTCGGCTGGTTTTCTTTTGTAGGTCTTCGTCACTTTGTCGACATCTGGTTGTTTCCTCGTCATCTCCTCCATAAACATCTGAGAACAACAAACACCGGCAGTGAGTAAGCAAAGCTGAACAACACAACTGTAAATGAGTAAACACACGCAGGTTTGCATTAAAATATCCAAAACCATGTTTGAGTGTTTTACAGCCCACAAAAACAGTCGGTGAAGCCAGCTGGGAAAACCCACCTGGTGTTCTGTGATGAGTGTTTTCAGCTGTGGGATGTCCTGAGGAAGCGGCTCCGTGTCTCTCTGGACCAATGTGGTCTCAGCCCATTGTAGCCATGACAACAGCTCCTCCAGCAGGTTGGCGTTGTTGAGCACCTCGGTCAGAGCTGTCTCAAGCCTTTGCTCGTGCTGTTTGGCCCAAGTCAGTACCTGTAGAGCAAAGTGTTGATTAGCGTTACACAATTCTACCTTGTATTTCTATTTTAATTGTCATTATGTCCCTAGTTAGATAAAGGAGGACAGGAGGTCAATACACTGAGGTTCTCTCAAATCCCAAACCATCCCAAACCATAAGGCTAGGACAACCCTTTTAACAATATTCATTTTAAGGTGTTGTTTAGTTCTACTCTCCATCTCTCACCTCCTCGAAGCGCGCCCGGATGATTGTGATCCAGTGTTTGATGGTGGTGATGGAGTCTGGGTGGCAAACAGTCAGGATGGCCTCTCCCATGCCAGCAGCCTTGTTGACATCCGTCCTCTTTTCCTCCACGGTGCCCATGAAGTCACGATGTGTGTGCAACAGTGCCTGCAGAGTCTCCGCCTCTTCGGGAAGGACGCCACGGAAACGAAGCGTCTGCTCAGCCTCAGAGAGCCACTCCAGAAGCACCTGCACTGCCGTACGAAACTCCTCTGCCTGATGCAGAAAAGGAAGATGGAAAGAAGATGGAAAGAAGATGGGGAAATCTCGTTAATAATGCTGTGTGAATTATTTGTTGGCAAGGTTCGTTGCTTAAGGAAAGAATAAATTTTAAGTCAGCTATGCAGCTTTTTCTTTGACCTGTTTTAGCGCCTGCTGAAGGCGGGTTTGTTTCGTGACCGACAGGGCGCACACTGTGTCCCAGCGGTTGCTGAGCTCCTGAAGCTGAACCTTGACCCATGCTGTGTCATCGCGGCCTGTATCCATCAGCTCCCGAGCTGAGCGTTTCAGAGCCTGAACGCTGCTGGTTCTCTTACCCAGCTCCTTTTGGAAAGCCTGCAGGTTTGGACATGAGACAATAGATGCAGGAAATACACTGACGGTATTCTGACCCAGAATTCCTGATCCAAAAATTATTTGAAAAGACATTTTTTATCATCTCATATCAATTGAAAGTGTAAAGTTACATGTACACACCTTATGAGAGTCCATCAGGTTGGACACCAGATCCAGATCTCCATGGACAGGCTGATCTTCAGCCAGCTGGGGCTCAACCCGGTACAACCAGTCCACCAGAGCCTGAAGAGCTTCTGCAAACTGGCCTGAGAACAGCAGGGCCTCCTCCAGCTTGTGTTGTCTAGGTAGAGGAGAGAAGACAAATAGCTGTCAATTGTCATATTTCTTGTTTCATATGTCACATCTGTAATAAACAGTTGAAAAATCCAGTTTTATCGTCCGCCCCTCATCCTCTTCACCTCTCTACACTCTTGCCGCAGACAGTGTCCCACTTGTCGCGGACTTCTCCCACCAGGTGGTCCAGTTTCTGAGTGTCTGCGGGCAGCTGAGCTTTGTCTCTCATGGCTTTCCCAGACCGAACAGTAGTGTCATAAACCGGCTGCTTCGACCCCAATGCTTTCTGAAACTCCTAGACAAGCAGAAAAGGGAAGAGGAAAAAAAAGAGATTTGTAGATTTGAGCAGAATAAAAAAGAGAAGTACAGATACAGACCTCATGGAATTTTCAGTATATTTGCATAGAAGAGGAGTGCATGATAACTGTCGGCGGTACCTTGTGGTTGGCTAGCTGGACTTTGATCTTGTCTGGCTCGTTGGAGATCTCCAGCTCTGAGTCCAGTATTTTCTCGGCTTCTTCTAGCCAGTCTGTCAGCTTCCTCCAGGCCTCGTGGAACTTAAGATGATAACAGAGATCAGTTAAATATTATTGTACATACATACTTTTGATAAAACACAACTTCTATTAACTTAGAGCAAATTCATAGTAAAACAAAATTACATTTAAAGGAAGTCTCTACTACTTTTCATGTTGTCTGCATTCTCAGTGGGCCCCTGGTTTTCACGAGAGATCATTAGTATTTAATCACTCTTAGCGTAGCTGTCAGTTCAGTACCTGTTTGGCGCGTTTGCGCGCCTCATCGAGGTGTCGTCCGCGGTCCAGTGACCTCTGGACCAGCTTGTCCCAGCGGGCTTGGACGCTGAGCAGCAGGTTTTTGATGAGAACAACATCCTGTTTCAGGCTGGCAAAGCGAAGCTGAGAGCCGGCCTTCTCCAGAGCCAGGACCTGCTCTCTGTGGGTGTTCACCTCATTCACAAATACCTGAGCAGATCGAGACAGAGGACAACTCAAGTGAAAGAAAAATACAACAATGGCTTAAACCACAGAGAAAATTTTGTCTCAGTATTTATAGTTAGTAATGACAGCTTCCGTACTGCAACATTTTCAGTTGATGTCAAATATTGCAGACAAAAATGTTACCATAATGTGATGACCTGCTAAAAATCCTCAAACATGTTCATAGTAAGTGGAACATGTTCGGTACCTTGTGCTCATCAATCTGGAAGAGGACAGTGTCCAGAATGAGGCTTGGGGGTTGGGCCATGTTCAGGGTCTGTTCAGCCTGCGTCAGCCAGTTGATGGTGTCCTGCAGTGAGGTCTGGAAACCTGTTGCCAAGGAAACGGCCTCATCCAACTTTGCCTGGAAAGTTTAGAGATTAAAATCAATAACAAGCAACATTGCAAAAAAGTATCTCAACAACAGTAATGACTAATGAAAACTACAAAGGAGTAAGTGCAAATAATCACAACGAGGACATATTAAGATTCATAGACAAAGACAAAAGTAAAGAACAGAACAGGACAAGGCAACAGAACATGGCTCACCCTGCGGTCGTCCATCTTGGTGTTGAGGCTGGCCCACTTGTTCTGCAGCATGCCGAGGTTCTGCTGGGTCTGGGTGGTACCTGGTCCCGCCTCTTCTCCTCCACGAGCCAGCAGCATGGACTCTCCCTGATCCAGCAGGCGATGATACTGTTCTGCTCGCTGAGCCAGCTGCGCCTGGAGCTCCTGCACAAGGAGAAGACACACACAACTGTGAACTGACACTCCGGCTAAAAGCTGAGCATTGTTGTCTCACACTGGTTGGTTTAGAACAAATGGCAGCTACTTAAGTTCAGAGTCACCAAATACCAAGTGTCTCTCTGTGTAAAGAGAGGAGCATGTGTAAGCTCATACTCTGACCACCTGCTCAACTCTGCTTGTAAAATAATTGTATGTCCTTTGTAGAAATTATATTGCAGATATACCTGCTGTATGCTTACATTACATTAAATTTGGCAACACTTTCACTTAAAGGGACTTAAACAACTGCTTTCAAACATGGAGATACATCCAAAAACTGCAAGAATCATACAAGTACAAACACTTCAAATACACAGATCCATACTGTGTGAAGGTATGTTTTTGTTTTTTGTTTTTTTTTAAAAAAAGGACTGTCCTAACAGTGAAAAAGCTTTGTACAGGTGTAATTGCACTTTTTGGGACTTATCTATGTGTGTTGCGCCTTACATTCTCAGCATAAACATGTAAGGTGATTCTGTTACCATGTGTTGCTGTAGCTGCTCCCTGGCTGTTTCAGGCAGACCGCCTGTTGGCTTGGCAGCAGACAGCTGGCTCTCCGTCCTCCTCAGCCACTGAAGGAACTCCTCCAACTCACCATGGAAACCTTCAGCCTACACAGAAACAGGTGAGGGAGGGAGAGGAAGGTGTGAATAAATTATTTTAGCTGCACATTAAGATACAATGAAAATATAACTACTAAAGCTGCTGATAATCCTGCTGCTACAATTCATTTGCTAAAAAAGTTTTCTCAGTCTTCAGTACCTGGTGCAGCGCAGCCTCCAGTAGCTTCTGCCGCTCCTGGGTTTTGAGTAGTAGGCTCTCCCAGCTCTGGTTGAGCTGGTCCAGCTGGTCCCTCAGGTGGCTGGCCTCGTCACCAGGAGTAGACTCCAGAAGCTCAGCGCCAGCACTGTTCACAGTCTCCACAGTAGCGTGATGTGATAGCACATCATTACGCAAAACCTGGCGCCAAGGGAAGGGAGACAGAAATTAATTATACACGATATGATTTGAATGTTAACATGCACATGTAGTACATGCATGAGCACAGCAGAACAGAAGGTTTGGAAGTTACAATGAGACAGAAGGCAAACATTTATTACTTTTGGCTCAAAAAGAAGAAAGGAAACCACATTAGTGCGACAGTAACTGGCCGAACTTCAGAGACACAAACAAAATATCAGCAACCAATAGCAGAACAGCAGAACAGTTATAGTCAAACTCTTTCAAAGAAATCATCTCTCTTCAGGAGGAGAAGATGAAGAGAAGATGTCACAAGATAAGGAATTAGACGAAAATCTTTTTTTTTTTTTTCTCCCATTAATGACAGAAAACATACATGGTGTTTAGCCAGCTCGATTTCGATGGCCTTGGGGTCAGAGCTGACTGGCCTCTGTGTGTCCAGCGTGGTGTGTGTGTGGTTCAGCCAGGCCTGCAGCTCAGACAGGGCATGCTGGAACTGACCCAGGGCCAGCAGGGCAGCCTCCAGCTTGTGCTGTGGTAGGACCAAGACAGAGGTTGGGAATTAAAAATAGGAACTCGAATATTTGGACATACCAACAAAGACCAACATCCTCGACTCCCAAGGGAAACAGTGGAATACTGTAGGAGCTGGAGGTCAACTGCAGAGTAAATGTGAGCATGAAACAGTTTTGTCTCAGCGTGTTACTCATTTATGTGTAATCCAACTCTTTAGTTGCATCAGGTGGTTTTGTACCTGTCTCTGGGTGATTTTATCCCCCAGGTTATCCCAGAGATGTCGCAGCTCTGTCAGTGGCTCCTGAATCATGTCTCTGTCAGTCTGGTCTGACACCTTCTTCAACAGCAGCTCCCCCTGGTGGCAGAGCTTCTCCATGTAAATCTGCTGCTGGTAAACCTCCACCTTGTACTGCTGCTCAGTGTGAATGGAGGAATGAGTGAAGGACAGAGCAGTAAAGGAAGGAGAGAAGACTTTGTTAGCTCTCGACACACATGATATGAACATATCTAAAAATTGTACCAAAAAAAAAACTTGGAAACAGGATATTTAATTTCAAATTAATTTGAATTAGTGACTTCTTCCAGCTCATCATGCAATATTTAAATTATCAAAGACCTTCAGGGATTTAACTACTTAAATCACTTTCAGCAATAACAAGGATCATGTGAGAATCCTGATTATATTAAATCCAACCTCTAAGTGAATCACTCATTTATTTAATACTGAGGAAAAATGAGACTCTTATTCCAACCTTGAGTTCTTCAATCTGCTGTTTGACAGTCCCCAGATCAGTTCCCACAGTTGACATTTCACACAGCTTGATCACTGCGTTGTCCAGGTAGTCAAACATAGACTGGGAATGAGACAGAAAAAATATTAAAAGCTCAGTGTGGCAGCTAAAGAGATAATGTGACATTATACTTTGCAACAAATGCCAACTAACTCTGTACAAACCTGCAGTGCGTCCTGATACTGCACAGATGCCGTCATGGCCTCCTCCAGTCTCTCCATCCTTTCTCTCCATGTCCGGTTCAGACCCTCCCAGGCTGCATTCATCTGCAGAAACACAGAAAGACAAAGAAATGATGTTAGTGGGTGAACATGAAGAACTCTACAGAACAAAAAGTATTTTTATCTTCTCAGAAGCAAACATCGGTACATGGTTAGATTCTCACCTCATCAATGGTCTTCTTGACTTCAGGTTTCTCAGTTTCTCCACAGGCAAAGATAAGGTCAGCTCCGAGGGTCCTGACAAACTCCAGCTCCTCCCTCAGACCATCAGTCTCTGCCTTAATGGCCTGGTGAAAGGTCAGAGCCATCATATGGGGTCATTCAGAATATAAAACTGCATTACAAACAGTGCTTTTCTTTTTAGAATTCTATCTATTAGCTGTTCCCCTTCTCTCCTCTATCATTGTTCACTCACTCCCTCACTTCCTCATACCTCAGCAGCCTCAATCTGCTGTTTGATGAGTGAGGGGTCCACACCAGGGTCCTCCAGCTCTTTCACAATATCTTGTGAGTCTCTGAGCGTGCTCAGTAGCGCTGCCACGTCGGCCCAGAATTTTCCTGCCAGGTCCAAGACGTCGTTTAGCTTCCCCTCCCTCTCCTCAGCTCGCTGTCGGATCTCATCCCACAGGGAGCGCAGGCGCAGGAGGCGAGAACGAACAGCTGGAGGAGAGAGAGGATAGGAGTTAGAGGTTAAACATGCTGGAGAGAAAAGTTAGTGGGATCTAACTGGGCAAACTGGGAAACACTTGGTCTTTGTAGAGCAAAATAGTCAGTCTAATTGATCTCAGATCATTAAAAGAAGAACAATAGTATTTTCTTTCTTTGCCAGCTGGTGTTCAGTCTTGGTAAGTTAAGTCTTTCATCAGTCTACTCCCACTATCTCTGCACACTGAGGCCTTTCAGTTCCACAAAGCATCGACGGCTGGAGGGTATCAAAGCACAGGATTCTTCAGAATGCAATTCAACAAAGATGCATGTGTTTGTGTGCGTTTTGTCTCACCATGTGGAGAAACTAGAGGAATATGCAGAAGTTGAATGCGTTCCATTTCAGGATTTAAGAAGGTCTGCTCACTGGTTTTGTGCCAGTAAAACAGTAAAACAGTGACTTATTTTGGCCTGTTACTGTGCTTTTTTTTGTTCAGTCAGTGAATGAGTTGGACTAGAGTCCAAAGTAGGATTTTAGTATTTTTCACCCAGATTAAAGACGGCTGTTATATTTGCCTTTGTGTTCTGACATCACTCCAATTTCTGATCCCTCTAAACACTAAAAAAATCATTTTTGTTTAATTGCGTAATGTTTTGTTCCATTTATAGGCAGAATATTTATAACCATACACTGCATTCCTACAACAAGAGTTGGCAGAACAAGTTAGTTTGCCTGATAATAGTCAATAATAGTATTGTATAGGGAGAAAATCATATCTTGCCCCCCCCCTTGACTGCTGCCTTTATGCAGAGCAGCTCACCAATGAATGGAACAAAAAGAATAGGAGTGTATTATGAATGAATTGTTAAAACTATCTTTTAAAGACAAAACAGAAAGATTAATGTTTGTTAAAATCCCTCGCTCTGTTTGACACGTGAACTGTGTGTCCTGTTGGGCTGTTAGTCATTTTAAATGTTATTTCACACCGCAGCACATCTTACCCTGAGCAGCAGGGTCGTCATGAGCAGCTCGTCCAATGAGCTCCTCTCCGCGAGAACAGAGGGCAGAGAAGCTCGGCAGCAGTTTGTCAAGCTCCAGCCCCTGAGCTCGGTGCTCCGCCAGCTGCTCCCTGATCTTCTCCACCTCCGCTGCCACAGAGGGGGGCTGTCGCAGCCGCTGGACTGCCCCCTCCAGTGTCTCCAGCAGGGGGTCCATCTTGTCATGAAACTGAGGACGGACAGAGAGTTAAAAGAAAGTTATTAGGAGGAAGACAGAGTGTGTTGAGGGGGCTGGGTTTGGGTTTCTGAAAGCTGGATAACATTTTGAAAGTGAGAAAGCACTGAGATATTATGTGGGCAGACACCATCTGTGGCACACTGCATTAACGTTTAGGCTTTTAAAAATGATTATTATAGACCTTTTATCAGATTTCAACAGAAAAACAGCCTTTTAGTTCTTCTATAGCATCTAATATCTCAGTATTGCACATTCAGCATATCAACCAGGTTATGTAACAAAACTGGACTTGATCTAACAGACAGGGGTAAGCTGCTAAACCACAAAGTTTAGTCCACTCTATAGAACTCAGGAACATGGTACAAGTGAGGGTTTGGGCTTTTTATGCATCTGAGAGAGAAAAATTACCCATACGCAAGAAAACAAATCTCATCTAGCCACAGGAGAGAAAATTTGTGAAACAAAGAGAAAACTATGACATTCTGGGATGTAAATCAGGCCTAGACTGAGGCTAAAACAGTCATTTCTGGAGAGAATATCTTAGTTTTAGATTAGGCTTAGTTTTATTCTACAAACCTACACAAAATCGAAATTCCCCAACATTTTTAATTCAGTCTAATTGTCACTCAGGGTTTGCAGACACACGGTTTGAATTTTATGTAGAGTATAAAAAGATGAAGTTGTGAAGCTTTTATCAGATCACATTAATAATCCAGACAACTTTTTACCATTTGAGATAACTCCACTGCTTAAATGATCACTTTGTCTGGCAAGATTAGTCCTTGACTAGTGACTGATTTGCGCAAGATTTTCATTGTGTTAAATCATATTAGATTAGGCAACCAAATCATGTGTCGTAAACGCAGCCTGAGTGGCAGTTTTATGTTGTCAGTCAGTGGTCTTACATCTACCAGCTGGGTGATTGCAGTGAGCAGTGATGATGGAGAAAATGACGGTGTGAGGGCAACACACACAGCACATCCATAATGAACGAGGGATGGAGGAATGGAAGAGGGAACAGGTTGCAGGGATGATGGACGGACATGATAAGGGAGATTAAGGTTAAGTTAAAGGATGAGGGGGGAGAGACGAGGGGGTGGTTTAAGGTTAAGTGGGGGATGAGGGCAGTAGAAATGCAGTTGGAGGAACAAAGGGAACAAACACGAGTAGATGTGAAAGGGCGGAGGGTGGAGAAACAAAATGAGTTAAATCAGATACATGCATCCAGTAACAGACAGGCGGCAGCACTCAGTCTGCCACACAAGTGATTCAATGATGTCTCATGAGATGAAGTGCAAAGAGAAAGCATAATGTACATAAAAATATAAATACTTTAAAAGGTAATAATATAAAACAAAAAAGTCAAGAAATAAGTTAAAAAAAATTAGCTTTCACTGAACTCTGAGCTTTGCACTGTGAATCCTTGTAACAGTTTAGTTTACAGCAGACACAAACACAGACATGCTATTTGATAATCACAAAAGTCTGTTTTGTCTGGGGCTGCAGACACAAGCTGTTAACAGACCGAGGCCAAACATCATTTACTAATTACAGTTAACAAACTCTTCACTCTGTAGTTCAAGACAAATTGGTAAGTAGTTCAAGAAATTAGTTCAATGCATACACAAGTTTATTAAATTAACTTTAACACAACTCATGTCAGAGCACTCTGACTTTCTGGGAACAGAGTGGAATGAAGAAAAAAACGTATTCGACCCAGATCTGTAGTAAAAACAGATTCCTACATAGAGCATAAAACAGCGAAAACGCATCCTTTTTGTCATACCTGTGCAGACTGGGATACTGCCTCATCAAGGGTTGTTGCGCGACCTTTAACCCCCTCCTTGATGGCCAAGTAGCGTCTCTCAGCTTCAGTATAGCGCTGCATCACTGTCGCCCCCTCCTGGAGGCTGAGCTCAGCTAGCTGGGGTCCAATCTTCAGTAGCTTGTCTATGTGTGGCTTGTGTTCTGCAATTGACTCCCTGAGCAGCTAGAGGACAAGTGACAGGATAGAGGAAATTAGGAGCATGAAAATATTATGCACACTTTGGTTTATCTTAATAATAAAGAACAGTTGAAACAGAATTTTTTTTTTCCTCTTGTACCCTCATCTGGTCTTGTTGTAATCGTAGAGCATCGGTGTCGATGGCTGGGGGTGGCAGCTGGGTGATGAGGTTTTCAGTCTCACCCAACCACGGCTCCAGTTCCTCATAGGTCTCCCAGAACCGGGCGACCAAAACCTGCGCCTGCTCCAGGGCTGAGAAACGCTCACTGTGGCTCTGGCTCACTGCATCATAACGAGCACTGAGAGAGTCTGTCTTCACCTGAAGGAGAAGACATAAAGACATTATGTTCGGATCCTGTTCCTTTTCCTCATATTAGTCTATTCCTTTCAATTCTTCATCTTTACTCAACCATCAGTGACTCACTATTAGTGCATCCTTCTGGGCATCACTGCAGGTTTCCAGGATGTCGTCTCGGGTGCTGAGGAGCTGATCCACAGTGTCTTTGTGTCGGATGATGTCGATGTTGAAAGCTCTCTGCACTTGCAGCTGGGCCACTGTCACGTCTGGTTCCAAGCTGAGGGGCCCCAGAGATGCCAATTTACGTTCTGTCTCACCGACCCAGGCCAGCTCTGCATCCACGGCCTCCTCATACTGAAAGAAGGAGTTTGTGTTTAGTAGGTCAAAGTGGTCACAGTAAAACAGAGAAAAGACAACCAGCTCGACAGTACATTCAGGTTAAACTGCTTGCAGTACCTGTTGTGACCTCTGGATGGCAGCTTGCACCAGCTGAACCCGCTGAGTGATGGTTTCATCAGCCTGGCGGTAGCGCTGGTTGGCATCAGCGACCAGACGATCGAGGCCCTCGCGGGCTCGCCAAGGCACTAGATCCAGCAGGGCGCTGCCTACCTCGTTCACCGTGTCTAACACCAGACGCTTCTCTGCTGAAACTTTCTTCAGCTCCTGCAAAAGTTCAATTAAAGCATAAGTTTAGCATTAGATGCCGTGAAAAAGAAATATGTGCTGAAATTTGGACTTTTAAAATAAAACCCATCCAACATATGTAAAGCTGTAATCCACCTGACTGAATGGCAGCGCGTTCAGTTCACTCGACATGTGAATGAACATTAAATATTAAAAGCTGCCAAAGTCAATGCAGACGGAAAAAAAAAAACTGGATGGCAGCAACAAATTAAATGGCATGTTGTTGTTTTTTTTAAAATAGCTTTATTGAGTTCCAAGAAATCAATGTTACTATGGTAACTCAACCGTGGGTGGGTTGATGTTGGAACGGCTGAAAATGTCATAAGAGACAGGAGCTGACATGAAATTACTTCTTCTCTTTGAAAAATATGTGCAATTTTTTCCTATTAAAGGAAACATCACGGTCTTTAAACTCTGTAAAATATGGATGATAGAGTCTGTAAAGTTTTATCAACTAGACACTGTGGTTACACTCTGTCACTCATGTGCCCCTTTAATCATTTAGTAAATTTAGAGTCAAACATTAAAATGGCTGGGGAAAAAAACAACAAAACAATCCCCCCCCCAAGAATTAATAATGCAAAAAACAGCATCAAACAAGAAAGACTAAGAAAAATTCCTTTACAACTCACAGCAATGAAATGTTATGTTTACAATATGAATACTGATTCTTATGCTATTGTGTCAAACATTCATTTTATAACGACTGACTTTCAGAGTTCAAAATATTCCAGAGGGCAACGACAGTTACATGAAACAGTGAAACTATCAGCATCTAAATACAGAAGATTAACATTAAATGTAACATGTATATGGGGGCACAAACAGGTTTCTGCTGGATGAATATTTATCTGTATGTCTGCAGTTCAAAGTTTATATCAAAATACCAAAGAGACACAGAAAAAACCTGCTACTGTCTCTCTCATACTCCACCCACCTTCTGTCTTTCCTGGTATGTGGGTGTAGCATCGGGCTCCACGTTGTTGAGCTCCGCCTCCACGCTGTCCAGCCACTGGTTGAGGTTGTCATGTGCGCTGGCGAATCGTGTGGCCAGCTGCAGAGCCTGCTCCAAGGTGCGGAGGGCTTTGCTGCTGCCAGCCGTCATCTCGGCGTAGCGAGACTTGATGCCATCAAGCTTCTCTTGAATCAGGAGAACCTCCTCACCTGCAGCAGGAGACACAGGTGACATCACACACTGTCCTGATGCTTTAAGAAATCAAATCAGTGTGATCATTTATTCATACAGAAAAATTCCTAATTCTTAAATTTCCTCCATAATGATTTTTATTTTTCGTGATATGTTTGCTGAGACCTATTTAAAAGCATGACCAAATCCAAGTCCTTGTAGATGAAAACTTATTTATTTAGTTTTTGGTTCTTAATTCTTTTATTATCTCATAAAATTGATCCCAGTCTTGAAAAATTTTACAGAACCCTCTGTATAATTTTCATGGCCACAACATTCATCTGACAATCTTAATATTAGAGTACTCACACACAGTGTATTCATGGGGTAGACCAGTGATCAATTTGATAATAGTGCTAGCAGTCAGCATGGCTAATGCCATTAGAGGAGGAACACAAACCAGATGTTAAAGTTTGGTTCATGTAAAAATTTGTGGTTTGGATGATAATCTACAAAAACTACAAAGAATGAGTGTTTTAGTGTTTTTTCAAATGTGACTCCTTCAATAATCTTCACAGCATAAGATTTATACATACAGAATAACTATAAGTAATAAGTATTGATTGGAAAATGCTCAAGGCTAATGTCTGTTCAGTGGGTTCAGGTTAGGAGGAGATGAAGGAGTGTGAGATTACCTGTGGTCTGTTTGAGTAATGCTTGTCCATTCTTGATCGCCTGGTCCACTGTCTTCTTCCTGCTCAAAATCTCCTCATTTAGAGACTGAGGGGATGAAGAGAGAGAAAGTCAAAATCTTGCAGATAAAAGTTGGGGGGTTTTTTGGCTGCAAGAACAAAATCAAACCTACGATGTGAATCCTTCATTTAACTGCTCAAAATAATTTTCTTGATGCAAATCTATTATTACAGTTCTGTATGTCATGATAACATACTCTGTTTTTCATGTTTTGGAAGGAATAACTCTGTTTGTATTCGTCGTGTTCATGAAGTCGTACCAGAGTGTGTTTGTGCTGCTCGGCCAGCAGCTGAGGCTGGTAGCTCTGGACGGAGACCTGAGCCAGCCTCTGAGCCACCTCCGCCAGCCAGTTCAGCACCTCTACCTCATCTTCCCCAAACAGCTGAGCATTAGCCAGCGCCTGCTCCAGCAGACCGGCACGTCTTGTGCACCAATCAGCAAGCTCCGAGTGACCTGATCTCACTGCCCCCACCCGCTCTCTTAACCAGTCACGATCAACTGTGCAGCTGAGCGGGGTCAGTGATTGGCTAAGGGACTCAAGGTGGTCGACCTCAGCTTCACGTGAAGACACCTCATCTTGGAGCGCCTGGGAGGTGTGTGTTTATGCGTGTGTTTGTGTCGTGGTGGTGGGTTGGAGGGTAAAAAAAGAACAGCAAAACAAAAGAAAAACAGATGGATAAAATCAAAATGTGAGCGTGCAAATGACAAATCAGAAATCATCAGAAAATCATAAACATCAAGGAATGAACGGATGAGTAGAACAACTTAAAAAAACTTAAAAGATGTGACAACTAAACTGAACACTGAAAACGTAGCACAAGAACAGAAATGGACTTGTAGAAGGGATTGTTTGGGTTTGAATATGATAGTTTGTAGATCTATTGCCACACGCTTCCTCCTTAAGTCAAATATATCTCTCATTTTCTCTGTTATTTGTCAGTTAGAACAGGGACTGCGAAACTGGAATTTCTTTTCTTCGACAACTGTTAAAATATTAATGGAACAATGTTTTATGGTCAGTCTTCACTTCATGTCTACTATACATGTCAAACCACTCCACCTACCTCCTCTTAGTTTGAGGGGGACCTTTTTTTAATGGAATGATAATCAACATAATTATTGACCTCTGTGATCTTTGGCTCTGCGTCTCTGTAACAATAATGCCACACTCTCTAGTACAGACCAGTACCTTGTGCTTGGTGATCTGCTGGCTGATCTTGGCTGTTTGTGTCCCCATGGGCTCAGCAGAGCTCAGACGTCTCTCAGTGGCACTCAGCCATTCTCCCAGCGGCTCCAGGGCTTCGTGGAACTGAAGAGCCAAAACCTGCAGCTCCTCTAACTGCCTCTGCCTGAGAGACGGGAGGCGGCGGGGGGTTACAAAGATACAAAGATACCAAGAGATTTTATTGGTAATTTATAGCTTTCACAGATTACTCCTCTGCTAAACTTGGACTTGGACCTGATATTATGTCATACAGCCATCATCTGGTTTTATTAACACAGTTTATTTAGAGGAGAGCCATGATGCTTCTCCATCTTTTCTGACCTATATATCTTATTACAATGTTGGATACTTGTGTTAAGCGATGTAAAGTGTCACATAATGAGATACATGCATTTGGAAGTGAGCCCTGCAGGCTGTTTCGGTTGGCTTTGCATGCTGTGTTTTACATTGTTCTTTTTAACAGTGTTTTTCCAGTGACGTTAATGTGTGCTGGACTTCCTTATATGGGCATACAAGCGCATGCACACAGCGCTTTGCAGGCTTCTCCCTTGCGCTGCTCAGACACCGCTGCACTCTGCTGGATTACATTGTCACGACTTTGTTTCTAGATGGCTCCAATAAAGTTTTTTTTTTTTTAATTTGGTGAATGAAGAACAATGAACTTTGTTAAACTTTCCTAAAGGGGCAAACACCAGACAGAAGTTGATAACGTTCCTGTTTCTTGTGGATTTATTCCATGTGAATTTATTTACCTCCTCAACATGAGCACATGAGCTGGACTAACAGCTAAACTGCTACTGAAGGACCACTGCTTCCACGTTGCTTTGTTGTGTTAAGTAGTAAGAAGCGCAAAATGTAGGCAACATTTTATCAGTGTCCTAGCTGTGCTTATTTTGCAGGCATGAATGTGTTGTAAACAATATGCATTATGACACTTCTTTACATGAGCAGTCTGAGATTTCTGTCTCCACTTCGTGAGTGTTTCCCGCATGCGTGTGATTATTTTCCCCCAAAGAATCATTAATTTCCAGAGTAACAAGCTGCTGAAATTACTTGCAGACCACAGAAACCAATAATAATAACACCACTTAATTGCGGTGTACGGTGTACTTAACAGAGCGACGTATACGCAGATGAAACGAGAAAACAGGAAATAACCACAAGATAATATGCTGTTGAGGAACACCACCAATTACTTCCCCAAACCATATATTTACAGCAAGACAAATCTGTAACTTTTTGCTCCCTCTGACACAATCTGTGGCTCATTTTCAAGGGATAAAAAAGACAGTACTGTCAGAAGCATCTAGAAGAGCCAAGATAAAAACTACAAGATATGACACCTTAGTATTTATTAAGATTCCCAGTGCTACAGGGAACTTTCCTTTTCATTTCCTTACTCCACAGGAAAATTCAGAGATCATCAGCAGTAGTAAGGGTTCATTGACACACCAGAGCTTATATCCAGATCCTCTCTGTCCTGCAGAGGAGACTTACCTTCCACTGGCTTTGTCGAGCAGGTCAGTCCATCTCTCTGCGAGGCTCTGGAGCTGCGTCTGAATCTTTTCTCTGTCCTGAGTGTCCGCCGTGGCAGCAATTCTCTCTCCCTCAGCACGGATCATCTCCACCGTCGGCCGGCGGTCATCTAACAACCTCTGAAGCAGCTGGAAGAGAAACCCGCAAAGTTACTGATGCAAACCATTTTTAGAGGAGACTCATTACAGTAGGCCAATATCTCTTCAAGGTTTGTGTTTTTGATTGAGTGCCACATGGGGTTACAGCATTAGATGTTACCATGACATATTTGGGATTTGGACTGACACTGTTTTCTAGAGATGATATGTAAAACATCATGTCAATATTTGGATGTGAGCCATTAAAGCGAAAATGTCAGCAAGTATTTTTGCTTGAGGGCAAAATTTGAACCACAGATTGGCCTTTTCCCTTCACTGCTTTACAGTAATTCTGTAAACTGAAATGTGGTTCTACATTTTAATTTATACAGTCATAGGATGGAGAAAATAAACAAAAGCCTCAGTGACCAAGAAGTCAAATGAACAACTATTCAGACACAAACTGGACTTTTATCTTCATATGGATTCAGTGTATTACAGAGATGATATATTACTACACGGCATTCATGATTATTTAGCTTGGCACACATAAGAAACTGGTGTCTGATTGTACACTGACTAATTATATTTTCCAAAAACACTTTTTTCTGTCATGTTCCATAATAAATATAAACTTGAAAGCCTTCGTGTTTGCAAAACAAAACAATGTTTACATTTGTGGCTAACATAAATCAGAAAATGTGTTTGTGCAAAACAACATAATTATACTTCTAAAATCTGGTTACCGCACCTGTGTTTGATGCATAAAGTAACTAAATTGCCTGGGAGAATTTTTGATTCTCCTACAACAGGTGATGACTTGTTTTCCTCTGTTTCCAAAATCTACATGTACTCCTTAGAAACATTGCAACCCCCGCCCCACCCCCTTTTTAAAAAGAACGACTCATAGGAAGCTCATCAATTATTACCTCTTTAAAACTGTTACCAGAGTGTTATGAAAGGTTGGCAAATGTTTTTACATATGAATTATTAAACATTTAATAAAGGTAGAAGCTACTTTTTAAAAGGTAGATACAAAACATACTGCTCTTTACTTATCTAGGGATGCAACTGTTGCAAGATCAACAAACAACACACATGAGCGAACTTCCTGCTTTCGATAGCAGCCTCTCTTTTTGCTTTGAACTAAGAGTAGGTTCAGCCTATGGAATGCACTTTTCTACACTTCACTCTCTCTCTCTTAGCACAACGGTGACACGACTCTTCATCATGGATGAAAACACATGTGATTGATCGCTGGCCAAGACTGCAGCACTCTCATGTACACAAACACAGGAAGTGTATGCTGGATAAACAGGGAAACGTGTGTGTGTGTGTGAGTGTCTCTGAAAACAATACAAGTCCACCATGCATGTGTGTTTGTTTTCATGCCAATCTGACTGGCAGACGGTCAACTGGGGCCATTCGGATGCCAGGCAGACGGATCCTTGTATGTGTATTCGAGTGTGTATGCTTGTCATTCAAATATGTATTGTTTGGTGTTGAAGGACACTGAGGACACCTGAATATCAATAATGTCTCAGTTTATCTTGTCAGAAGAATTTCCACTAATGTTTAAAGGACAAGTAATCTAGAAAAACTGAAAGTGGAATTTCAAACGCACTTTAACTTACAGATGGAACCTGGCAGGATATTTGAAAGAAAGAAGGGGAGGATGTGGGTGGCAGCAGCTGAGAGCTCAGACAAACTGTGCTTGATCACTGCTTCAAATCCCAAAAATGGAAAATCTGACACTCTGAATGAAAAACACTGTGCTCAGAATGTACCCTTGATTACCTAAAGAGAGACACCGCCGCTGCTTTGAGCGTTACATCTTTCAGTTTCTGAAGATTTCACAATTCCTTAGCACTTGTTTTTACACGTGAAGGAGGATTTTAATTTCGCCCCTTCATCCTCCTCGTACCTTTTGTTCTTGGATCTGGGCCTTGACCACGCGGTACTCCGCAGATGGAGGCTTCTGATTGGCTACCAGCTCCTCTGTGTCGCTCAGCCAACTTAGCAGAGGCTCCAAAGCATCCTGGAATTTCCCACAATGCAACAGGGCCTCCTGCAGCTGGGCGATCCGCTCTGCCACCTGACGACAAGAGAGATGGGTTCGAGTCAGGAAGCAAAGTTGATACAATGCGCTGAGTGCATAAGTATTTAACAGTAAAAAAAAAGCACAAGAGTGACAGGCAGGCATGGTCATGGACACAGACAGAGAGCAGTAACTCTTCCCTTAGATGTATTTAATATTATTGCATCTCCTGGTTTGCACGTATAGTGTCGTACCCGCTTGTTGAGTGAGTTCCATTGGAGGTTGGTGGTCTCCAGGTCATGCTCCAGTGCCTGGGTGTCCGTGTGTTTGGCAGCGCTCTGAATCAGACCCTGACCCACCGCGTTGACGTGCTGTAGCTTTGGTTGAATGCTGTCCACCTGCTCTCTCTCCACAGCCTGGATGAGGAAGCCAGAAATGGTTTTTAATTCACTGACTTACTTACAAACTAATTAAAGACAGAGAGAAAAAAAGTAAGAAAACATATAAGAAAGAAAAGAAGACCTTCATTTAAACCGTTTATTAGGAAGCAGAAGTCCAGTCAGCACTCAAAAATACACTGAACATTCACTCTACGTGACAAATGGAGGTGATCTTTGCTACAATATTGATATACAGAATCGGCTGGATGTTAGGAGATGAAAGACAGACAGAAGGATGTGCAGAGATAAGAGAGGAGTGGAAGGTGGAAAGGGAATGGGAGAAACGAGGGTGGATGGAGAAGAATAAAGAGGAGGGGGAGAGGGGGATTACAGGGATTAGAGGGTTAGACGAGGAAGGGGATGGCTTGAAAAGGCTGAGTCGACAGCACACACACACTGCAGAATACACTAACACACTCGCGTGGGTGCACACAACCTTCACATATCGCACACCCAAATTCACACACAAGACACACACACACATGCACAAGTTCGCCTGTCTGACCACATTACTCATACACACACAAACACACGCACATGTCACAGTGGCAGGCTGGAGCCATCTTGTGATGACAATGGAAGCAGCCGCCCGACACTAAAGACAACCAGACTTGACTTCCCTGACCGAAAAAAGTCTGAGCAGCAGCCAATAAATCTCCTTTGTCATAGTGAGTCTGTGCCACTACTGTATCCGCACGCAGACATCAGCAGCTGCTTTTTTCAGGTTTTTCAAGCCCAGTCCAGGGCCCCCATGGGGGTCGTTGAGGAGATTGCAAAGATTGCAAGCAATTTAGAATTATAGATTTAATTTTATTTCAAATGAAAAGACTATTAACAGATGTAGAAATCTAGAAACCTTTTTTTATAATCAGCAAGTTATTTATCATCTACTGGTCATAACTTATTTTACACAATGGTAAATTTAATTTATTAGTGTTTTGAAATTGTTGTTTTGACAAAAAAAAAAAAAAGTTTTACGACATCACTCATGACTCCTGATTTTTGTGTAAGACCATAAGATTAAGTGAACACATCAAGATTCACCAGCTGCAGCCCTAAAGTGAAAAAAGCTATACCAAAAATTCAATTTTTTATTTCATAATTTTAAGCAAATCCTTGACCTGTAAAATGTTCTTCCTGTCTGGGTTTTTAATGTTCTGTTTCTTATGGGGTAAACACCCTGGTTTTCTCTACAGTTAGTCTTCAACTGGGGGGGGGGGGAATTAAAACCAATGGCTCATTTTATGAAGGAAGAAAACAACAAAAAACCCCCATTCTGCTAAATTCCTGTAATCCCATTTGCTATGTCCAACAATTTGCCAAATGCACAAAACAGCTCTCACAATTAAATGATATTTAACCAACTCCCTGACCAGTGGGACCAATGGGGGGTGGGTTGCTGTCATCAAAACTTTTGAGAGAGTCCTGACATTCAGAAAAAGGCCCATAGAGGGAGAATTAGGCCTGGTGGTTTATAATACTGTTGAAGCCAAACCCAAATGGCCACACAAAGGGACAGAGAGACACACAAAAAACCAGATGTGCACATCCAGGACACACACACACAACAGATTTTGGTAAATCCATGCCTGGGGGGAAATAGCTGGTGTGACAATACAGAAGTGGGTGCAGTTAGAGTGAGGGAGAGGGAAAATGTGGGTTTGGGTTTCAGTGAAATACCACTATGGCCTGGAAGAAGCTACAACAGTCGTGGGTGTCCAATAGTCAAAAAATAACAAACCAGTGCACACTGTTAAACCAAATACAACTGAAAAGAAAACATCTGAACAAGAAATGGTTGTTCTCTTATTTTCGCCATCAAATCAGAGATGTTCTTTGTTGCGAAATCTTCTATCATTCTCTGAGATCACTCCTGAGACCTGCATAAAACTGCCAGCTTACAGACAAGCAGTGGAACTGACAAGAGACCTGATCTTGTGAGCATCCATGCAAATCAGCGAGTGAAATTTTATCCTTAACCATTTTTACCAGAGGTAAAGAAAAAAAGTCCTTAAGCTTACATTCAAAGACTAAGATTCCTGAAAGATTTTAAATGAAAAAGGCAAAATGAAACCAAACAACAAACAAATAGTCCAAATGTGAGACTGTTACTTTATCACATTTAAGTGCCTTTTATTCACGGCTACTCAGCACATATTCACCTGCAGTTTAAAGCTTTCAAAGCCTGATATGTGGATTTATGTGTCAAGAATATTTACAGACATGTAGCAAACTGTCTGAGTTGTCCTTGTGAATGTGCTCGACGTGGTTGAGCTGGAACGTGTTTGTGAGACTGCAGTAGGTCAGAAGGGTTTACAGGTTTCTGCTCCTCTGCGTCAAATATGGCATCAAACTAAAGGTTCTGCCTCCCAAGAGATTGTGTGTGCGTGTGTGTGTGTGTGTGTACAATTATGAATCAATGTGCATAATTATGTGTGTGAAAAGAAATGATGAAGTGTTCTACAGGTATGAATCTCAGTGCACGATTAAATATGAACAAGCAGTTTTTGTGTGTGTGTGTGTGTGTGTGTGCGTGTTCCTGTCCACTTTGGATGCAGCTGTGTTGTGATGGGCGTCATAGCTGCTTGAAACAGGAAGTCTGTCGGCCAGAACAACAATGACTGTAACCATGACCTGCTCCACCCTACGCCTTATCCTAGTGTGTGTGTGTGTGTGTGTGTGAGTGAGAGATAGAGAACTACAGAAAAGGAAAAACAGGCGAAGTACACCCATTTATCATCCAAACATACACTATAAATGCATTATGGGTTGTATGTGCTCTCCCTCCTTTTCTTCTGTCACTCTCTTTGCGATTCGTCTCTTTCTCTCTTCTTTTCGTTTTTGTCTGCTCTCTCTCTCTCCTCAGCAGCTCGGAGTGGTTGACTCCTCTGAACCAGAGCTCTGGAAAATGTCCCACATATTTGTCATTCTTCCCTACCTCAACCAGCACGCAGCACAACACGCACATGCTCTTAACTGAGCTGACTGAACTAGCACCACAGAACTTGTCATCCTTCCTCCTCTTCCTCCGGATCACTCATCTCTCTATCTCGTCTCTTCTCTTTTGCTGCCCCTGCCACAGCTTCCTCCCACTCTAGCTCGCCATCTGGACTGAACTGGCTTTCTCACTTCAGCAGTTCAGTGTGGACGGGCGATAAAGACACTGGGATGAAAGTAGATCTGTCTGAAGCTGGAGAATGAACGTGAAAGGCTGATTCTGGCTGAATATTTTCTGCACCGATGAATCTCATCAAAAAGACATCAGTCTGAGAGTCTGGTAAAGTTGCAAAGACAATGGAGGAATTCACATCTTTTTTCCGTGTTTATCAAACAACTGCGGCAATTTTCAAGAGTAAGATTGCTGTCCGTACGAAATACAAGAAAGAGTTTATAAACCTTGACTTCACCAAAGCAATTTGAAATCAGAGAAGTCTTTGTGTTTTATGTGGGGAGGCGCTCAGTAATGAGAGTTCAAAAAAATGAACAAACTGAAGAGAGATCTCCAAACAAAGGATTCTCATCATCAGGAAAAGTCAAACGATCTCTTTTCTATGCAAAAAAAAAAGACTTGAGAGAGACAGTGCTGTTACAGCACAGTGCATTCTACTGAATTCCAAGAACAAGAAACTTAACACTCAGCAAGTGTGATTATTGCTGTGATGCACTTATGTACGCACTACTCACTCGAGCAGACATATTGAATGTGTCGCCTTGTTTCTATGTCATCATAATTCAGTGTAAGTACTGCAAGTTTTTTATGGGCTGGTGAGAAACTTAATAATACACTTGCCAAATCTGAACATTGCCATTCAGCCATACTTATAATGTAATGAAGGCATGTCACAAAGTGGTAAATCTAAAATTTCTTAATTTGTGTGCTTTATAAACAGCTCATAAATATTTGAGTAACAGCATTTCATTGTGAATTTCTTTAAGTTTTTGACCCCTTGAGACGCCACCTTTCTCTTTTGGGTCTCGAGCTTGGGAACTCCTGTCATGAAGGGGTGTGAGAGCACATGACTGTGATGCTTCTGTGTATTGACATGCATGCAGTGTCGTCTGTACATGAACATACTGTATACATGTGTGTATGCGGTAGACGTAACTGTCATTTGTCAAGCTAATAATGCTGAGGTGGTTAATAGCTGCGTCGTTGTGCATCACTCAAGGCTGACCACTTTCTTAATCTGGACAGATGAGAAATGTGAAGCAATTAAAATGTTAGATAGAATTAAATGAACATAGAACATTAATAAAGAAAATGTTAGCTAACTGTTGCTGCTGCAAAAATATTAAAAAAAGGAATTATGCATTGGAAATTGCCTGTAGGTTGTTGCCCAGCAGCAGTTTTCCAACTTGTTCTCAAGGCTTTAACGCTGTTCTCTGAATTCCTCTTTCATTTTCTTCCCCTTCATAACTGATTTTCATATCTAAGTGATCTGTCGACTTCATGAAAAAAGCGAGTGGTCATGTGAAAATATGTGTGCACCTTTTTAGTGTCGCTTTAAAGCTACAGAATGACTGGTATGCTATTTTAAAAAAAGACAAGCAGAGAAAGACAAGAGCAGTCACTGACTTCAATGAAAACTGAATGGTAGGTTAGGGTATATGAGCATTAACTAGAAAACCAGGGAGAAAAAAATGAGCGGCCTAAGTATCCTGTAACATGGGAAAAGTGTTTCTCCTGAAAGCATTAGTTAGCCAGTGACAGCACTGCTATCGCTTGCTTTTCCTTTACCTCCCACACCTCCTGCCACCCCCCTCTCCCTCTATTCCTGTCTCTGCCCTCGTCTCTCGCTCTCTTCCTGGCTTTCAACCCTCGTCCTTCCTTCCTCGCCCCTTTCTCTTTTAATGGGACGAAGAATGCGGGTAGGAAGGAAAGGGTAGAAATCTGTTTCCACGCTAAACTTGATGGGGAAAATAATTTTGCAAGAAAAGCTTTGCTTCATGCAATAGATTGATGTATCTTCAGCACAGGGATAAAGGGGTTAATGGGTTAATAAATCCCATTTGAAATCATTGTCCTTGCTTATGCATCAACAAACAGATACAAATCTTATGCAAATGTGACCTGCATTCAAAGCATGATGGCTTACTTCACCATCCTTGTTTTCTTCTCCTTTACTGTCCCACCAACAATTCTTTTTCTCTTGTAGAAATGCAGTTTAAAACACACGCCTTCACTGTGCTGCTAATCAATCCCTGGGAGACAGACAAAGAGAGAGTAAATATATAAATTCCTTTTCGGAGGCGAGGGCTGAGGTTTTTTGGAAACGTGTTGATATCTAACAGGGAAACATTACTGTTCGTCTCTGTTTAAGAGCTTTGTTATTGTGCTGTTTGAGAGGAGAAGAAGTGATGCAGAGGCAAGCACAGAGAAAAAAATATGTAAAATAATCAAAAATTTTAGCTACTTTTTACATTTCAAGCGCATCTATGTTCAATTCCAATGAGAGATCGCTGTGTTCCTGCGTTTGCTTTCATGCTTTTCTGTGTTCCTGAACACATCCCCCTCCTTCTCTCTCCATCGTCCGCAGGTTTATCCCGGAGGCGGTTGTTCAGTACCAGAATTATCACATCAATCAAAGTATAAATGTATGAGCGGTGGACCCGATGCCAGCTGGTTCTCTCTATGCCTGTTTGTCCCTCTCTGCTTTAACATCTGTCTTTCAATGCCACCTCTTTTTCGGGCCCATTTGCTCCTACAATTTCATCTGGTCTTGAAAATGATTTGGCTCAAGAATGGGGTCTGTGCAGCTTTGAGACGCACACAGTTACAGCAGATTTTTTATTTTTTACAGCTTCAGAATATCAAAACTGACTTTCAGACCCAAAAATAACAGATCTAATTCCAATAAAACATCAGTTATGGAAATAAAAGCTGCTTCTGAGGTCCAAATTTGTTTGGAGTGCACACGATCATGTTGTGTCCTCATCTGTGTAAACATTAGGGCTGCACACTAATGATTTTTTTCATTCTAGATTACTCTGCAGATTATTTTCACGATTAATCAGTTAATTATTTTACAAAATGTCAAAAAAGTGTGAAAAATGTTCATCTCAATTTTCCAGAGCCCGATGTGATGTCTTCAAATTACTTCTTTTGTCCGAACAGCCAAAACACAAAGACTCCTTATTTATTCTCATGAATGACACAGAAAAGCAGCAAATCCTCATGTTTTAAGAGGCTAAACCAGCAATTACTTTGACTTTTTTATTTGAAAAAAGGAAATGATTAATCGATTATCAATATAGTTCGCAGTTAATCGATTATTCGATTGATCGTTGCAGCTCTAGTGAACGTGCAAATTAAAAACTTGTTACATTGCAGAAAATAAGTATGCAACATTCTGAAGTTTTTATGTATCTAAATGAAGATAATTTCATTTAATATAAAGATTTTTGTCAACCCTTTAAAGCTTATATCTGCAGGCAGCACAAACAACAACAAATGCAAATGGGTTACGAATGAAATCTGTGTCTAAATCTGCGTATAAGCTGCATTCGGTCGGTCTGTCCCTTGTCCCAAATCATCAAACAACATGCAAAGTGTCCATCTGTCTTTCTGTTTGTGGGGCACACATGCATACAATGCGCCTTAAAATTAGCTTCATATTAATCCAAAAACCTTCTGCTTGTGTCTGCCTGCCAGCGTAGATCTTTTATCATCGTACCAAATCCCCATGTAGCGCTTAAAGGTGCTCCCCCAGCAAACAATAGCTTCCACCACCCAACCTCCCTGTCGCCTGTCATAACTCTTTTTATGTCCGCGTCTTTCTAAACATGGTGTGTTTATCTGTTCTCCATAAGCCCTCACAAAATCCCTTTTCAATCAGTTCCTAACCACAACTTAATGTGAAAATGGCCTTGTGTTTGTTTTAGTGTAGATAAAAAGAATAAAGAACAGAGAGCAGAGAGAGACGAATGAATTAGGAGACATGTCAGTGCACAACAGAAGCAAAACAGAGAGCGAAGGACAGGACCATCAACAGGCAACAAAGTCTAGCCCTAAGCTCCTGTGTTAGCCCTGGCACAGTCTTATCTGATATCTAGGTTTATATTCCCCTGACAACTTCACACACTGTTTGTGTAGCCATGCTGGCAGATACAGCTCCCTTCACAGAGAGCCACAGTATGTATCTCGCACCTCCTTATCTCGGCAGCAAAACCATTCAAGCATGGAGGAGACGAGGAGGAGGAGAGGGAGGAGAGGGAAGGAGTCAGTTGAGGAGAGCAAGCATGGCAAAATAAAGGGGATTTCCTAACACAACAGCAGTGCTTGTGCAACCTTTCAGAAATGTGGACAGAAATTGGAGAATTAAATTTCCAAATTGTCAAAGTATTTATTACTTATAAAGAAAAAGTCAAGACCCAGTGATTCTGTGGTATTACGCACATGCATACCAAGCTTAAGAATCACTACAGTGATTTCTCAATTATTTTCTTAGAGAAAGGATGCATTAGTAATGCTAGAAGCCTTCTTTTGGGATGAAACTTTAAATTTGAGCCAAGCACTATGTCTAAAAAAACCCATCAATGGAGCGGTATAACATCTAAACTGTTAAAAAAATCTAAAGTTGACCTTAAGTCTTCTGGGTATTAAAAGACTTAAAAGTTAGCTTTGTGTCTGGCCTGGGAAAGATTCAATGATTCAATGCAACTGATGGCTTTTAGCACAAAATTCTGCAAAATTTAAATATCAGAAAGTATCTTTAGAAACTACAGGACATGAAGTACACACAGTAATGATACTACCGATGCATACAGGCCCCAGTATGAAGGACGTTTGTCTGTTTTGTTCCACTTTCTATCAATCCCCCCCCCCCAAAAAAAAACAAGCCTGATGTTGCTAAAGAT
>JAQLOL010000008.1:2805691-2822851 GCA_029783665.1 Naso thynnoides | reverse complement strand
GCATCCGTTATACTCAACGCTCAACTACCTGACCCAATTCTTTTTCCATGCTAGTCTCTATATTTTCACAGGGAATGCATTCAATGTTAAAACTGGTTTTGCTCAGTTTTAACCACTCATCTACCAATCTGTCCCTATAACACAACATAAACAAATAAACCACGATCTTTTTAAATCAGGACACTGCATTCTATTGTCATATCTCTTACAAATCACCCGTGTTTTGTGCTTCGGCTAAAACCTCTATAAATATTAAAGAAGTGAACTTCCTCTCAGATGCAAGCTCTTTCATTTTTGTAATTTCTCCCAATACTGTATGACTGCACTATTGATTTAACACTATTGCTTTATCATACTGCAAAACGGTAATGGCAAACTTAACAACAATATGAAGTTTTTTTTAATGTCTTTTAGGGAATTCAATTATTTTATAAATAAAACATTTGAATGAAAGCATTACCTCTGCTTCAACATCAATGTCGGAACTTGGTAATATGACTGATGATTCATTTTCTGCTTTAGAGCTCCTTCCTGATTCTGAGATGGCATCTGTGGGACAAGCTGTAGCCCCTGTCTGGGGCCCGTCTTCCTGGGGCCTATAGGCAAGTGCTTGGTATGTCTCTGTCTGTGCAAATAGGCTCTGTAGCAGGCCTGGCTCCAGTTGGTCCCAGGCCTGGTCTGTGGAGGTGAGTGGAGGAAAATCCAGAGCGGAGCCATCTGACTCCCAGTCACTGTCCCCTGTCATAGAGCCTAGGACAAACTCTACCCCATCCATCCCAGACTGGGTTCCTTCAGAATATGAGTCCAAGTCCAGCTCCTGAGTATCTTCACAGGCTGAGCAGACATCTGAAGGGCCACGCTGGGGCCGTTCAGGTGCTGCCATGTAAACAAAGCTGTCAGGAGAAAGGAGGGCTCCTTCCTCATCTTTGGGGAGAGGACTTGGGGGGATGGAGTCCTCAAGTGGAGATGGGGGACAGTCACTGGGGTACTGTGGGGGTGCAGACACAGCTAGGTAAACAAAACTATCTGATATCACAAAGGCCTCTGAGTCTTTAACATCTAATCCAGCACCGCAAGAATCTGATTTAGACGGTGACTGAGGTGAAGAGGAAGGGAGTGCTGAGTCAGTATGCTGAGGATGTAGCAGAGGATCAGAATCTGATTTTGGGGTGCTAGCTGATGCTTCAGTTGTAGTTTCCATATCTGGTTCTTGTTCCGACAAGTCCGGTCCTGAGACTAGATCTACAGGTACAACAAAATTCTC
Source organism: Naso thynnoides (assembly GCA_029783665.1). Taxonomy (NCBI): domain Eukaryota; kingdom Metazoa; phylum Chordata; class Actinopteri; order Acanthuriformes; family Acanthuridae; genus Naso; species Naso thynnoides. The sequence continues at coordinate 2,821,587 of JAQLOL010000008.1, read as the reverse complement.
TGAAGAAAAGCATGTACCCTCTTTGTCACAATTTATTGCCATAGCAGGTTCGCTAATGTCTGAAGGGACTAAACTTTCTAGACAGGAAGTCTGAACATCAACATCCTGTGCACATTCATTGTTAATTTCATTTTCAACTGAGTGCAGGAGCTCAAGGGAATGATCCATGAGAACTCCCTCGCTACTGTCCAAACTTGGCTCAGATTGGTCATACACATCCCACTCTGTTCCTAACTCCTCTTCCTCTTTCAATTCCGCCTCATCCTGTTCAACCTTCTCCTCCACTCGCTCCACTTCCTCCGCATAAGGGTTCAAAGGGCTTTGAGATGGAGGGGAAGCTCTCTCTTCACAATCTTTGCTATCACACTCTGATGATGCCCCACTATCAGGGTCTGTTTCAGTCTGTGCATGTCTTCCCAGTTCACAGTCTGTCTGAGTAATGTCACTTATACCAGTTCTGTCTGGTTGGGACATGTGGACGCCACTGGAGTCTGACTCCAGTTGTTGACCAAGAGCAGAGTCTGTTGGGCAACTAATCTCTTCTTCTACTTCTGCCTTATCTTCATTGTAGTCAACGTCACATTCTTCATCAATGAAACCATGTTCCTTTTCACAGTCTTGTGCTCGCACCAAGTCAAAGCTTGAAATTTGCTGTATGTGCCCAAATGGATTTAAATTTGAGTCTATTGTAATAGTCTCTAAGCCTGGTACAACATTATCAGGCTCAACAGAGTTAACTTCGTCTATAGGAAGAGTTCCTTCAAAATCTACCCAGGCGGTCTTTGTTTCTTCCTCTCTCTCCTCTTCCTCCTCTTCTAAACAAGGAAGTGTGTAGGGATCAAAAGGGTCAGGGTCTACACTCATCTCCACTCCCTCCTCTCCCTCATCCTCTTGACATTGCCTCTCCAGCTCAAGGAAGAGGTCATCTGACTCAGCCCCTAAGCTGGGGCAGGGGGAGACACTGGGAACCCCAGGGCCTCCAAAACCTGTAGGGGGAGTTAATACAGGCCAAGGTCCAGAAGAGCCTGTCAGTCCCCATTGCTCTGATTCCAGTGTTTCCCTATCCCAAGACTGGTCAATTATCTCCCTGTTCTCTAATTTAAGAACTACCTCCCACTCTCTTTCCTCTCTCTGAGCTCTCTCCTCCTCTGCTTTGTCCTTTTCTTTTTTCCATGCCTCCTCCTCCTCAACCATTTCCCTGCAGTCTTCCTGCTCCTGTTCTTCAAGCTCCTCAAGTATCCTGCGTTCATCCTCTTCAAATTTGAGCTCAGAGGCTGTGCGTTCTCTGAGCTCACTGCCCTGAGCACCCCAGCCAAGGAGTCCCTCATCACCTCCCTCCTGACTGATACAGGGGGAGAGAGGCAGACCTCCATATACTATGCCCTCCTCCTCCTTCAGGAACGGTGATGGGGGGTCTAGTAGATAAAGTGACTCTTCATCTGTGTTGCTATCCTCACCCAATAGGGGAGGCAATGGGGGGAGTACAGGGAAGTTGTGCCTCAGGCCAACCTGGGTTCTTTTCCCTGTTGTTATACTGCGGGGCCAGGTGCGAGCCTTGGTAGGAGGGCAAAAGACTGGTTTTGGTGGGATGAGAGGAGCACTGTCCCCCTGGTCCTGGTCCAAAAGAGGAGAGTCCCTCTCTGAATCAGAGGTCTTTACTGGCTCAACGGGCACCTCCAGAATCTGTCTAATTCCATCTTTAGAGGAGCTAGTGGTCCGTTTGTGCCCCTCCCTTTTTCTCTCTACCTGTCCAGATATACTGGGGCTCTGCTGTGGTGTATTTCCAGAAACCTGGGGTACCTGAGTCTGGGCAAACACAGGCAAATGTTCTTTGGAAGGTGATGGCACCCCATGAGTTTGTCTGTGTTGCTTCTGCAGCACAGGATGAACCTGTTTCTGCCTGCTGAGAGGATGCTGCTGGAGAGGAGGCAGAGGGCTAACTGTGGGTGTCAAAGAAGGTGAGGAGGAGACAGGAGGAGTGTGGGGAGCAGATGATAGAGGAGAGGGTGTATAAGGAGGCAAGGAAGGAGTTGATGATGTAGGGGTGGATGGGGAGAGGTGAGAAGGAATGGACTGTAAAGGAGAGAGAGGAATCCCTGCCCCTGACACACGCTTTTCTGCTCCTTCAACAGATGAGAACTCAAGTCTTTCAGCAAATTCTGGGTAAGTTGGGGGCATAAAGGCTTTCCAAGAACGACGATTTGGATTGTCCCTCTTATCACCACCCTGGTGCCTCCTCTTGGCCACTGCAGCTGCCCCACCAGAGCCAGATGAGGACGGGGCAATAGCCAAACTTGAACCTACAATGCCAACTGGTGGTGACATTATTTGAGGATCACCAGTTAGTTTTAAGGCATCAAAAATCACTCTTTCATCTAGTTTCTTTATTCCACCAGCATTTTCTGCATTCCTGGAGACAAAAACACCACCCAACTCGGCTCCGATGGTGCCATTGCTGGAGAGTGTACTTCCCTCTCCTCTCACCTCCCCACCAGAGCCAAGAGTGCTCCTAGAGTGTTGACACAGTTTGGTCCCTTGGTCAATCTGTTCATTAATGCGCATAGTATCATATATTGATCGCTGAGGAACGTAGCAATCCTCTATGTATGCCTCATCTTCATCACCTTTTCCAAGGCAGCGGGGGTTCTGCCTCAGGCAGTCCGGACGGCTCAGGGGCTTCCCCATTTTGTCCTTTTCCCTCCTGTTGGGCTGCCACAGAAACCCTATTGTTTAAGGTGCACGGGTGGCAAATTAAGTAAAAAAAAAACACACAAAAAAAGATCTTTGTGCAAAATGGATTCCTTTACCTTCAATTGCCCACTGTCCAGCAATCCTCAAATACCACAGTCCATTTGGTTGCATTTAACAAATCCTTCAGGTTTCACATTCTAAAAAATATTCCAAATGTTATCCACAGTATCATAACACTGGTGTGTGTTGCGTTTTCACTTATGTCACTTCAACACTAGTGCAGTTCCTCGGTCTTTCTGAGATGTTGTGTGGCATCAGTGAAAGAGTGAGAGAGGCAGCCCTCCCTCTCGGCACCATATTAATCACTAGCCCTGTTTATTTGAAAGACTGTTAGGAATGAGGCAGAGGTGGAGGGATGAGCAGAGGGAGAAAGGGAAAGAAACAGTCATCATCTCCCTCTCTGAGAAGTACGAAGTCCAGGGTGAGGTGAGGACCATGCAGATAACCCCCCTTTGTTTTGCTGTCAGAAACACACGTTACAACTCTCTCCTCCATATTCATTTACAGCAACCCATTCCTTTACCCCTTTTCAGTTTCACTGAGCTTCTGCCTCCTTCGTCTCTGGTACCCTCTTTCCTCTGCAGCACAACAGGAAAAAGCAGAGAGGGCTTGGACAACTTAAACAGTCTCAGCGAGCAGCAGGCAGGGAAGTGTAAAAGTCTCCTTTTAAGGTGAGAAAACCCACTCTCTGTTATATAAAAGAAAGGCTGCGTGGGGTGCAGTGACTAGCAAAGTAAAATACTCCATGGATTTGTTTCATTTTTATCCTCCTTCGATGAAAAGTGTTTCTTGCAGAAAAAAATAATGAGAAAACAAAACCCAGTAGATGAAAGACAAAAATACAGAAAACATATATCCTTCAGAGCTTTTAGAGGCCAGAAAACCAAACTCAAGAAAAATATGAAAATAGAAATCTCTTTACCGAGTCACTGCCACTTTGTGGTCCGGTGAGTGTTCAAACAGTCCACAGCTTTTCTTTTTCTTTTTCTCTCCTCTGTTTCCATCACAAAGAATCATGGCTTTGTGCCTGGAGTACAAACCCTAATTTTTTCTGGGACATCTAATCAAAATCATAACAGTCATCATTTGTGAAAATAATCCATCCCATCATCTACAATTTTGAAGAAAATGCTAACCCTAGAACAAAGAGAAAAGCAGTCCACTTTTGCGTGAAGAAATGTCTGTCAATTCTTTTCTTTTATCCTGTGTTATGTTTCTCTTATCCTCAGATCATCCACAGCTCCAGGGGAGAGATGATACAGTAGATCGAAGGCAGGGAGAATCTTGGAGGGGGTGAGGCTGGAGTGAAAGAGGGCATCTGGGGGTAGATAGAAAAGGGGGGCTTGGGGCTGGATCCTGGACCAGCCAGGCAAGCAGGCAGGCGAGCAGGGCAGAGCAGTGAGTCGCGGGACCGTATCCAGAGGGCAAAGAACCAGACAGCCCTCCCAGCTCCAGTCCAAGCTTTGCTTTGCAGGCAGTGTCTTTCCCCTCTTCATCGGCAGACAATCCCAGGACACACTCCCTTCCCTTTCGCTCTTTTCTTTTTTTTGCCGTATTCTTTCTCCTGCTATTGAATCTGTACTGAGAATGAAACAAAGTGCCACGCAATCCCAGTTCCTCGTCTCTCTTTTTCCTTTCTTTCTCTCTCTTTGAGACGTGTGGGCTCCCAAGCTGTGCTCTCTCTTTCTTTCACTCCCAGTCTCTGTTCTCAGGCCACTACACAGCTGAAATGGTTTGCAGCTGCTAAAAAAATCTCCCTCTTTTCCTCTCACTCTCGCTCTCTTGCCTCTCCCCCCTCGTCTCCTCTCCTTTTTACTCACTCACTCACATGTCCCTCTCTCTCTCTCTCTCTCTCTCGCACCCTATCTCCCTCCCTCCCTCCCTGATTTCTTGCTGTTTGTGTTTGAATTCAGCTCCGTTTGTTCTGTTTCCTGCATTGGTATTAAAACACAGGAAGTGCTCCAATCATGCTGGTTTCCTCTCTCCCCTCCAAAAAAGAAAAAGCACATGAGACAGGGAGAGTCGGAGAGAGAGGAGGAGTTAAGCGGTGTTAGAGAGGGAGGCAGGGTACTAGAGAGGGGGTGTGGAGCCAGAGAGAAAGAGAGCTGTGCAGAGGAGGATTTTGCTCCTTACAAAAAAATTATCAGCTGAATGCCGGGTTGCAGCTGATTATCCCGCACTGAGCAGCATGCAACATTCTGCCACTAAAACTGCTAAAAAATAATAATAATAAAAAAGAGAAAATTTGTACAATTCTTTATTATAATGTAACGTAACCCAGAAGAGGATTTTTTACCAGGCAAGCAGGCAACATATAATATAGTATCTCCTTTATTCTCCATCCCACTGTTGCTAGATTTGGTGCAGCAAGAGAAAGAAGGAAGAGGACTCGTAATGTGAAATGGCTACTTTCATCACAGCTCTGTAATCCACTCTTAATTCTCTGGGGGCAAACTGCCCCAAAAACACTGACCTCAGAGCGAGATGATACAGAGTTACAGAAAAATAAAGAAAGCAGAAAGGAGGGAGGGATAGAGATAGAGAGGGGGTGGGACTGTTAGCCGACGGGAGAGAAGAGGCCTATCGGTAATGAGCTGTCTTTTTTTCTCTCAAAGCAATTGTCCAGGCTGTAGGCAGACGAGGAAGTGAGTCCAGTCCATTTTTATTCACTCAATTATTTCCTCCTTTGTCAGAGTTTCCACAGGTTTCCAGTTGAGCCAAAATGTTTTGTGCTAGTAGAGCCAGTAGTAGCAAAAGAGCTGCCGGTGTTTAAAAAAAAAAGAAAAGATATAGACACACACAAAAGTCTGTGATATTCACAGGCTCCACTTGTGCATTCCCGTCTGTGACTTAACTGAAATCCAATACGGCTAGGGTGTGTGTGTGTGTGTGTGTGTGTGTGTTCGTTAGAGACCAAGGGGCCAAGAGGAAAAGGGGCTGAGCACAAAAAAACAGAAGAGGAGGGGGTGCTGTCGGTTTCTTCAGTATTCCATACAAAACCTCTGAACAGCCACCCAGTTCGTCAGAGGGGGGAGACCAGCAAGTACAGCAACCTGCAGCCATACACCAGAACGGGGAACTTTAAGCCCCTTTGTCTTTCTCTTCTTATCCAAAGTTTCAGGCTTCTTATCGTCAGTAGTGACGTTTCTCCTCCTCCTCCTTCCTGTTTGCTCTTCTGCCCTCCTTTTGCAGTAAATCTGTTTGTTTAGAGCAGTCTGGCAGAACTTGGCTGGTCTGAACCAAAGCACGCCTGCTTTTTTTCTATTTACTCCTTTGTCCTGAAATAGTTTTCCAATACTCACTAGAGCAGCTCCCTCTTTCTCAACTGTTGCACAGAGCAGCTCGTGGCCTGCATGTCAAATATGCTAAATACTCCACTCTTTCTTTTTAAGTGCCAGCCCGCCGCCCCCCTCCCCTCTACCCACCCCCTCTCTGTCAGTTGCACTGCAGCTGTCATTGCCGCTTCCAAGGCAAACGTCTTCATAGAAACAAAAGGGGTTTATCACTGGTGTGCTACACACACCCACACACATGCAGAGCTCACAAACTCTCGCGTGACCCACGGCTAACCGACAATTCCCCCTGCACGGACCACAACAAGATTTAAACCCAAGCATTCACAGATGTGGGCCAGCTACTAGGAGAGATGGAAGGACAGGCACTGGGTCAAAAAAACCTAATATATTAAAGAGTAAAAGAGGCATAAAGGGCAAAGACACTTACAAACACATTAAACTCATTTAATCTGCTCATTCAACTGATGCTATTTACTCTACCCCTTCCTTCTATGTCTCACTACCCGTTGACACGACTGGGTCTCCACCCATTACCCTTCATAATCTGTTTAAGATTAAACTTGATTCCTCCGTGCTCCCCTCCTCTCCGATAACTTCTATTCATTCCTCTGTCGTTACGGTTGGTTAAAGAGTCACAACCCTGGCGGGAAGAGGAGGAGGGTGGGTGTTGAGAGAGGAGTGAAGGGACGAAGGATTAGGGGTCTAATTTTCCCTGGGGGTCATTCTGTGGAGCAAAATTTAACTGCCCTGGTGCTGTGTAGTATTTTGGATCAGAGATTTCACTAAATGGCCTCTTATTGTCACATAAAGCTGTTTTGTTTTTGCCTAAGTTGAAGTCTCATATTGCCATTGTCTGTGTCTAGAGGCTTGAAACCACTTAGTGAGGCTAAGTGACATAAATACAACCACAGGTGGAGGGCATAAAGTATGTGTTATTGACTTCTCTGGGTCGTTTATTTACTCATGAGGAAACACCTGTCGACAGGAAAATACACTTTTCTCTTTCTCACTCCTTTCTTCTCCTCCTCCCTCCCAAGCCACAGTAAATCCATAATCCAACTCTACAAAACGCTGTCATTTAAAGTCATTTTCTTTCTAAATGTCTATTTTTTTAATCTCCCTCTAACCATCCCACTCTACGCCTCCCTCTGTGGTTACCTGGCAGCAGGAAGAATGCTGCTGCCATTTTGCTTTCTCTCTGCTTTTACTTTCCTAACCCACCCCCCTCCTTTCTAACTCTCTGGGGTAGTTTTATATTAACTAGCACAGCATTTCACCTGCCGGCGTGTGTATCTGTGTGTGTGAAAGCATTTATTGTTCTCAACCTTCCTCAGGCAGAGACACAGACACAAAGAGACCTGTACCTAGTGCACGCGCGCGCGCGCACACACACCTAAAGTCACACAAAGACACTGTTGCACACACACTAACATTCATCTCTAAGCATTATGAGGAACCGCCATGTTCAATAAGTTCAATAAACACGGCTGTCAATCATGCGCACACCCCACTGCTGGTCAAAATGGTAGTTTCAGACTTAGCAGATTTTGTGGCAGATTTGCTGAGTGTGTGCAGATGGGCAATTAATTGTGAGCTTTTCAGTTTAACAGTAAGTTAGTCTGCATGTGTGCACACACACACACACACACACATGCATACACAGACACATTCTTCTAGGCAAATAAAAACTTCACACTTTCCCCCGCCTGTGTGAGGCAGCGTGTTTTCAGCTGGCAGTCTTTTGCAGATGGGGTTTAATGTCCATGTACGATTAATGCAGGAAGGACTTTCCACATTATTAACACGTTGGAGGTCAATTCTCTGCGGTGGTTTACACCATTTGGGGAGTTTTAGTGTGGTAAAAATAGGCTTATCCTCTTTCTGTCTTTCTTTCGTTCTTTCTTGCTCTCAGTTACCTCTTCTGTTCCTCTCTCCCACACACACCAAACAACACCTGTGAGGCTGCCTGCTGAGAGGTTAACGCTGAAGGTCCTCTCTTTTTTTTGTTCTCTCTCACTTACACACACACGCACTCACACACACACATACACACAACGTCCTCCTGTCTTTTCCTTTGAGCCTCCTCCACCTCCCACACATCCACTCGCCCACCTGGTTTCACTTCACGACTGGGTCTTGCACCTCTTCAATACCAGCACGTAAAGTCTCTTTCAGTGTATCTTTTTATTTTTTTTTAATGCAAATTTTACAGTATGGAACTGCAGGCGGATCAATGCACTCATCACAAGTAAAAAAAACATCACTGTGAAATTTTAGGTCAAATATTTTACGATAAAAACAAATTATAGGTATTTTTTTGTTCCTGAAGTATTCCTGTTTACAGCTTGTCTTTTGTCTAGTTCAGTTTTTTTTCAGGTCATTCAGATATATGACCAACAACTTAAAATTGCTTGAGGTTAAAAAAAATGAGTGTATTTTTCTTAATATTCTAAAAGTCTTTTTCAACATATCTTCCATTTGTTCCAGCTATCATGAGAGTGGATTGTATTTCACTGAACTGAGAAAAGGAGAGAGGAAAAAGATGGAGAGTGAGAAGGCAAGGCCGCGCCGTGGCATGCCTTTCTAATTCACAACAGCTGAAACAATACAGGACCTGAGAATGGAGGGGCTAAGACGTTACACACACACACACACACACACACACACACACACACACACACACACACACACACAAATACATACATTCCAACTAAAGCCATAACACCCAATCACTTTCTCGATCAAAGTGGCAAAGTACAGAGAGATGAGAGAGCCGACAGGTTACAGGAAAGTTTAGCCGGACAAATCAGGTGACATGATTAGAGAAACTATGTTAGCGTGATCCAATCAGCCTCTTAGAGAGAAAAAACGAACACGCACAGATAGAAACGAGAGTCATGCACTCACACACATACAAATAATCACTAACAGACGAATGAGCAGACAGAAAGAGAACTAAAAGACGGAAATAAGTCCAGGAAAATACAGACAGTCAGTAAATAGTGCTGTCGACCAGATGACGCATGATTTGGATTAGCAGGAGAGTCATGGGAGGGTTACTGGGTTCTGACACACTGAACTCTTCTGACTGCACACAACCTTTGAATTAGACCAGCCAACATGGCTGCTAACAGCTAACAGGTTATTAGTAACTCGGGATGGGCAGCGGGAGAACCTGGACTTGAACACTCCAGCGGTGTTCGATTTAATCTTTTTTATTCTTTGTTTAATATTAGGTGTTGTCTGGTTTTCAGTTTGATCATGTGGTTCTCAGAATGTAGATACATCACAGGATATCAGATTTCTGCTGCCTGAACTAACAATAACATTATGGTTTCCAAAATATCTCCAGTATTTCTCTTTTTGGCAAATGAATTACACTCAAAACACAAGTGCAGGGAGTTGGAGAGATTCTGTAATCATGACTCAACAAAACTAATAACCATTCTGAAATTCCTCCAGTTAATGGTGGGTTGTAACTAGGGGTGTAAAAAAAATATCCTTGCAAATCAATATTGCGGTATTATGTTTTGCAGTATTTCACCAATTTAATTAAGAGTTTACTTGCAGAGATTCATGGCAGTGGTTCAATTTGAGATTTTTTTTTAGTTCCCGACAGCTATTGCACAAAAACTATTCTTATGATATTCTGATTGCATAAACAAAGGAAATGTTTTCTTCACTCAGATTTTACAGATATTATGATGTGTTCTTTATACTTCCTAAATTAGATTGAAAAAAAAAGAGCAATATATTGCAATATATTGTACCGTAGCCCTTGTATCTTGATACATATCGTATCGCCAGGTTCTTGCTAATACACAGCTCTAGTACTAGCAACCAGCGTTACAGTGCATTATGACCTCTTACAATGACATAGTGAGAAACTACTGAAGAGGTGATGTGTTACTTAAAAGATATTATCAAGTGTATAATTTTCACAGTACTAATATTTCATCACTAAATACTGTTATCATCAATACCAGTTACGGTCAACACTCTTAACACACATTAATGTTCAGTATAACAATGAGGGGCATATTTTTCACTCGTAAAACCACAACAGTTGAAATACTGACGGTTTTGCAACAAAATAAAATGTGTATCAGAGTCAAAAACACTCGTTTTTCATTCAGTAATCTCTCAAAACTGCACATGCAGTTTTCTTGGTATTTTAGAGGTCTGTCATTATTTATGATTTACAGACCTGAGCAGAAACGTTACAGAGGCTGACTCATGCACATTATGGGCTTTCTAGAACACATCATGGGTACAGCAAATCTTCAGTCAGGTCAGGAGAGAAAAAATTTATCATATAAGCAGCAGAGTAGCCATTTGGAGAAGCTCTAAAGTCAAAAAAGGAACTGCTAATTGCTTAAATCTAAAATTTAAATGTGCGAGCAGCTTCATAGGTGAAAAAAAAAAAAAAAAAATAGGACACTCTCCAGCTTCACAGCATGAGCTCAAAGACAACCAGTGAGCTGTTGGCCCAGTTTGGCTTGACTTCTACTCCCATCATTAAAGAGTTGCTGACACAGTTGGTGCGGGGAAGGACAGTGAGTCACGGCCTCACAGATCCTCCAAGGAGAAACACTGCAGGAAGATGAGATGGAGGGACTAAAAGAGGAACTATGGGAGGATAAAATAAGAGAGAGGAGGAGGTGAAAGGTGTGAGTAAAGAGATGGAGGGGGTGAAGACACGAGAGGCGCGCAGTCATGATTTAGAACAGGGATTTTCACAAACACGTGTGCACAAAGACACACAAAGATACACACATGCCTCCTGTTCTGCTGTCACCCAGACTAACCAGCCCTTCCCAGGAATGTCCATCTGCAGCTACGGGTTTAAAGCCTCATAACGCCTCTCTGCTGAAGTACCAGTGTGTGTGTGTGTGTGTGTGTGTGTGTGTGTGTGTGTGTGTGTGTGTTCTCATCCCTCTCAGAGACTATGTCAGCTGCTTAGGGACAGAGGGAGCATGCAGAAGGATGCTGATGCCACACCCTAATGTGTGTGTGCATGTATTTGTGTGTGAGGGTGGGGTGAGGAGACAGCTGAGATTCCAGATTGCACCCCGAAAAAGACTGGAATGAGAAGCATCCACTGATGGACAGTGCATGCACACACACACCTCTCATCGGCCCACAGAGCGACCCGAAATACAAACACAGATTCCACAGTAGCACATACAGTATGTGCAGACAGGATGGCCATGTATAAACATGTTCATGATAAATAGCAATACACTGACTGAGAATCAGAGAGACACACCGCAACTTTTTGACTCTGTTCCTCACGCACAACTTCACTTCGTTTACTCATTCATCACATCTCTCAAAAATGGACACTCAGTATTTTACTCTAATGAGAACTAAATTGAGATTTCAGACACATTTAATGTGTCGCAGGAATGAAATTTATCAATTTATAAAATGGAATGCATTTGCTGAACCACTTGTTCATTTACATACAATGCATAAATTGCTTGTGTAATGGGTTCTGATTGCTGTAAAACGCAGATGACCTACGCTCAGCACTGTGCCTGAACGCATCCTCTGTGCAAACCCAGAGGACTACAGCTGCTGCTCTGCTAACACGGTGTTTCCACTATGTGTTTTCATACTGAACAATTGTTTTAAAGTCCGGGTAGGCAGATTTTCTTTGGTGTCATCTGACAAAAATTCCATAATAACCTTTCAGCATATTGTAAATCAAGTGGTTTGAGAGAACCCAGCATTTCTGCACCTCTCTGTGGCTCTGTATTCACACAGTCACAGGGTATTTTTGGCCAATCTAGCTAATTTCAAAGAACACGTGTTCTTATTGGCTGCTCTATGCTGTGTTTCTTAGCAACAGCTGATGTAGCTACCAGCTGATTGACTACTGAAATGGGTGACGTGCCTTGCGCTCTAAAACTCGCCTCTGCCGACAATAGCGCCTGCAGGCGACACTGTCAGCTGGCTTGAGTCATGCTTGGACAAACCAGTTCACACCACTGCAACCGTTTCGTCTCGTCGTGAATCTTTGGTGTAAACTGGCCTTAAAAGAGAGTGTGACAACAAATAAAATAAAACACGAGCCGGAGCAAAAACAGGGAATGAGTGCAGCAGAGTTGCATCCTTATGAGTCTTGTGTTACTGCTAGCTTGATTATCAAATGTTGCCTATCGTAACTTTAACATACTATTACCGGCTATATCAGCTTTAAAGGACAGGTGTTGCTTTGAATTACTGCAGATACAAAATCTTACCTAAGTTCATCAAAATCTTTTGGCCGATTTGTTGATTGTTTTTGCACTAAACCATTATTTTCAGTTAACGAGAAGCTGAAGTTCTCAAATGTTACAATGCAAGAGTTTCACTTAAGAACAATCTGAAGTGCAACTCAGGTAAAATGTAATTAAGCATTCACATTGACAGAGGTAAACAAAAGCAACACCCTAAGTGCTGACTTAGGTCAATTTTTAATTTTGGTGCCGTAGACACATTTAGTTGGTACCAAAACAGCACTGAGTATTTATACTCAAAAGCTTTTTATACATATACGCACTGTGTTATGAACTGGTTATAACTATTGACAGGAATGCTAATAAAGCAGAGACACACAAGGGAAGGCTGCTCTCTCACTGTCTCGCTCCTTTTTATTGTCTTCCCAATAATTTTCTGAGATCATTGTTGGGAAGTTTAAAAACCAATCTGACTACATCACCTACCACTCCCATGACCTCTCATCCCATGGCTGCCATCCACCCACAGATACACACGTACAGACACACACACACACACAGCACGTCCTGAGCCCCGTCGTTTTTCTAAGCATCGGCATGACATCATCCCTCTGGATTGGAAATGGGGTCTGGTGGGGGAGGGGTGGGAGGATGAGGAGAGGGGAGAGGGGTGGCCTGGTCTGTTTTGGAGCCAGACAGACATGTTTAGGTTTGAAATGAGGCGAGCTGGATCAGTTACAGAGAAACAGAGAGGGAGATGAAGAGGGAGGGAAAGTAAGGGGAGGTAGAAACAAAGCAGGATGGCTTCACAGAGTGGACAAAAGAGATCTTCACAACCCTTTTCCCACTCTTCAGACTATTAGAGCAGGATAGAGGCAACACATACTGCAGCTACAAGACGACGAACATGAAATAGAGTCAATATTGCTTTTGAGGACAAAGCCATATGTAGAGAGTGCTCTCACTGCATCGTCTCTATCCCTTTTTCCTTATCTTTCTCTGTGCATCTGTGAGCACGCCTCAGGATTCTGCTCTCCATAATGATCGGCTGTCTTTCTCTCTGTTCTGACTCTTATTTTCTGTGTTTTTCTCTGTTCTCACCCTGCTATCTTCCCTTGTTGCCCTCCCATAAATACCCCTCTGCCCCCGGATAGAGTGACAGACCACTTCTCCATGCTCTATATACCCCACAGACAGTAGCTATTATACATTCTGCCTCTACTATTATTTCTGCACCCAGTCTGCCACCAGCCTGTCTGCACCTCAGCCCACAGTTCGCGGCTTTAAAGAAGGAAAACTCAAATCAGTGCATGAATAACATGATTAGCACCTACATGTCTAGGCTTAGTAATGCTTTCAGTGGCTTAGCTCTTTTATTTTCAATTTCTGAGCTGATAAAAAATCTGTCACTGCAAAACGAAACAGGTTAAACTAACACAAATTACTGCGTAAACAGGAAAACCTTTTGCACAGAAGCAACATAACATAAAATAACACTGTGGGATTTTTGAAACAAATCTGATATAAACACAAGATTTTTCTTATTCTGTTATGTGTGCTTAAGATATTTTAAATGCTTTTTTCTTTATCCATTCACATTTATTTAGCTTGCTTTGGTACATCAATTTAGAAGTTAAATTATTGTTCAAAGATGTTGTTGTGAATTTATCCAAAATGCTAATTCTTTAAAATTTAATGCAAGAATCAAATAAAAACCAACCTGGATAAGCTGGTTCTTACTGTGTTTCTTGCTATTGATTTTTTTCTAAATGACGTGGGAAATAACCTATTTCATCTCTCTATGAATCATGAAAACTTGACTGAAATATTTCTTTTCTGTAAACCTGCTCACTGACGTGATTCATTTAACTGCAAACCAGACAAAACACATGTTCAGCTTCACAGTCTTTGTCTGATCCAGCTTTCTTTTTCAAGTGCAGCCTATTTAGCGTTTCACAGCTCTCTCTCACTCTCTGAATCTCCCTCTCTCCTCTCATCCTTCTTTCAACACCTCTAAATCTCCCCTGCCTGTTTGTTCTTTGCCACACATTCACTCTGCCTGCTCTCATTAGGAGACCGGCGAGAGGGAAGAAGAGAAGAGACAAGCAGACAGACTGGTTAGTGGGTTAAGAGAGGGATGCAAGAATGATGAAGATGTTTCACTAAATATTCAAATTAATAAGGTAAAAAGATGGAAAAAGGGAGAGAGAGTAAGAATGAAAAAGCAGGAAGAAGGATCGAGAGAAGCAGAGAAACATTTTATTTGACCCTCCTGCAATATCTCAACAACATTTTGCACAAAAATGATTAGTGCTCAAATCCCATGAAATATTAATCAGTTTTACCAAACCAACCCCTTCTCTGAGCGTCACATCAAATACAGATTGGGAAAAAAGTGTTTTTGTGTATGGGAATTCATGCATACTTCTCCTGAGCTCCCATAGCTTTCTAACGTGGACAGGATATGACGTCATAGCAAGAAAATGTGCTCTTTAACGATAGTAGTCAGACTGAAAGAGCTGCCTGTGCCCATAAAATGAGCAGTGGAGTAACGCAATAAAATACAATAGAGGTGCCAGCAGAGCACATTCCTGAGGTCAGCTTCTATGCAATTCTATACGGTGAAGTGGAATTTCTCTTTAATGTGGAAGTGAGTTACAGTCATTTAGGTTCTAATGCTAAAATATCACAAGAAAGAAACAATAAACTATAATGAGTATATTTATATGAAGCCTGCTTCTTCTCCTTCGTTCCTCTCTCAGAATACATCCAAGTATAAACATACTGACATTCTGGCCAAATGGCTCAGTAAACACTGAATGTCCTGAGTTGGAGCCAATGAAGTGTTTTTGTCCACTTGCTGCTGTAAAGAACAAAAATCTCTGTATCCATTTTTATTAAATGACAAGTGAATGGTGGAGAATAACCATGGGAAATGAAGACTTAATGATTGAAAAAATTGTTAATTGTAAGTTGCATAGTCAATTTATCCTTTTTAATTTTAAAACATACATTTAAACTTTGTTCATGTCTTTGTGTTAAAGTGCCTCTTTTACATATAACCTCATTTTATACTCGTGTTTCAAGTATTTAATCAGTCTCCTGCTGGTAATTGTTGATGCCCCAATCTGGACATTTTTGAAGTGGGATGACAAATAATGTGTCACATTTTTTGTCTAATTAAAGCAATCTGACAGGTCGAAAGCATATTTTCATACATTTGTCTATTTCGAACAGCACTTAAAATAAGCAAGTTTAAATGTCATTTCTAAAAGACTGACTACCACTGAGGGATTTTTAATGAGGACTGTGCCCTCCAACGCCATCTTTACTACAATAATTGTCAGTTGCTTGAGGTAAAATAACAACAGAGGAGAGGCTGTACAGATATGATTTACATTACCTAGTGATTTTAACCACAAGAGCAGTGAAAAAAACAAGACTGCATCAAATTTTGACCGACGTCCAACAACACAAGGCCAACAAGTTCAAAATGGCAGAAGGGAAAGAAAGAGAGAGATAGAAAGAGAGAGAGAGAGAGAAAGAGAGGGAGAGAGAGAGAGAGAGAGAGAGAGAGAGAGAGAGAGAGAGAGAGATGATTGTGTGAAAAGTTAAGAGAAACTCT
>JAQLOL010000008.1:2764890-2790649 GCA_029783665.1 Naso thynnoides | reverse complement strand
ACAGAATCAGTAAGGGCACTATACTGCTCCTTCATTCTTTTTAGCATCTCCTGGAGGTTCTCTCTCTCCTCTGGGCTCAGATTTTCTCCTTTCTCTGCCAGGAGCTCCTCCACAGAGCGGATAGCCTCAGATATGCCCTCCCGTTTGGTCTGGAGGTCCTTCTGTACCCTCTGGAGAATGCCAGAAAACAGGTTTTTATTTGGTAAAAGAAGTAAACATGTTCACCAAGCAGAAAACCCAAAACCTGTCTGAAACTACAGTGAGAATGAACAAGACTTTAGGTAAACAAATTAAAGCACGCACTAGTCATTCTTTTAAATTTTTGCATGAGTTAAAATGCAAATAATAGAGTCTAAATAGAATAACAGTGAGCTGAACATATGCGTACGCATCAACTTGCAACAAAGACTGAAATGTGTGTTTTGGGAAGTTGGCCTTTAGACATAGATGTAAAGAGAGATAATAAGATAAGTTTCATACCTTTAATTTTTCCTGCTTCTCTTGCAGGAAGTTCACATCACCTGACTCTGCTTCTGCTTTCTGACTTGCCAGTGAGCTGGCAGCTCCAGCCAGCCACTGACTAAGACCTTCTAGTTTCTGAGAGCATTCGGCTTTCTGCTGCTGAACCACCTGATAGAATTAAATGAGGAGAGACAAAAGATAAAGGATCCACAAAGAAAGACAATATGAGAAAACTGATACTGACATGAATTAGTGAGGAAGTGTCTTCCATAAAAAAAATTAATTTGGATCACGTGACAGGGACCAAACATTTTGCATTTTTTAACTGACCACCAGTTTTTGTACTTTTCAAAACGAGAAAACAGTAAATGCAAATCTGCCCCTAAACAAAAACCTTGTGTAGTGCACACTTTGCCAAGCTTTGAGCAGATTGTGTCCAAAGTTCACACTTACGCACACACAGACAGACACAGACACAGGCACACACTTATAGTATCTTCACGTCAACATGTTGGTCAAGCAACAAGAAACAAAATAGAGAGAAATCAAACAAAGGTTTGTTTATTTGCTGTTTTTCCTCTTTCTCTCTGTGCTCAGGTGAGACAAGAGAAAAAACAGCTAAGCATTGATGCCAGCGAGGCTTTCCTGCAATCAAATCTCTACGTTTTACCGCCGTGACACAAGCGATTTCCTTCAGTGGCAATCTGGAACAGCAAGGCAAACAGGTTAATAAAACACATGTTACAAGGACATGCAGAGAAGCAAACACCCTTGCATAAAAAGCCTGTGTTGAAGTGAAGATGGTGATACTGTCCATGTGAAGTGGTTAAGCTTTTGCAACTAGAGTAGCAGTGGGATGCTATCAAGGGATGAAACCATTAGAGTTGAGATGATGTGTAATGGCACTACAAGTTAAACTGCTGTGGAGATTAGCCCCTTTGCATCAGAATTGTCCAGTTCCTAGGCTAGTTTGTGAGCTAATCATCACAGTACTAAGATCTTGTTTAAGAAAGCATTGCAATAGTTAACAGCATGACAAAGCTGTGAAGTGTAGTATATGAAAGCTTACTGCATTTCAGATGCATTAGTAAGAAACTGCACTGCGTTATAAACCGATACTTATCAATTATCTTTTTCCAAACCTCTCTCTCCTTTGCACCCAGCCTTTTTTGGTCCTCATTTTTCACTTTTTCTCTGCGCTGCCACTCCTCCTCCCTCTCTCTTTGGGCAGAGAGGGCATCGGCCCAGGCCTGGGCTTGGCCTGACGCTTGGTGAAAGACCCTCTGGAGCTGCTGGAGCTGTCCCAGCAGGTGCCTGCTCTGCTCAGGGGCCAGGTCCTGAGCCCGCTCTGAGATGAACACCTGAATGTCAAAGGCCACGTTGTTGACCTCATGGGAGCGAGCCATCAGAGAGGACTGAAGCTCCTGAAAGGAAAGAGAAAGAATGGGGGTACACGAAAGGAGTAAAATGTTATTCATTCATACAGCAAATCAGAGCACTGCAGCGCAAAGAAAAGAGCTCTATCTCTGAGACAACAAAACCCAACAACATGTTAACTCATGTTCTGTTTGGGTGCTTTTATTCAGAGTTCCTTATGTTAAAAGATTTAATGAAACAGTGCATACTGCCATATGATCCTTGTTTAAGTAGCACTTAGGAAAAATGTTGTCATATGAACGTATAAAATGTCTATATTGTATCATTGTAAAAAAAGGAGCTTTACTTAAATCATTATTAAAAGGTTTGATTATAATTATTATTATAATAATAATTACACTTGCCTTGCAAAGACTCAACTGCTGTGTGAGCTGATTACTACTGTCATCTTTCTTGGCTTTCTCCATTTTTTCCATCCCAGCCATTCCTCCACTCATCTGAGCCTCTGTCTCCCTCAGCCAGGAGAGAAGACTCTCTACCTGTCCTCCCAGTGACTTCTGCTCAGCTGTTACCGCCTCCTGAGAGAGAAATGACAGAGTAATTTAAAATTGCCTTTGAGTGCCGTAGCCTTGTTCTAGTCCTGTGAATCCCAACATCTACAGAGAAAACCATAAATTCTTTGGACTCAACAACAGATCAGCAGCACCTAAAACACAAGTCTCTGGTTGATGTAGACTAATTCCTTTACCTTGTATGAGTCTCTATGGTCTTGCAAACTCTGCAGGATGCCTTCAGACAGAGCTCTGGCAGCCTCATATCCTCGAGCTAAGCTCCGCCCATCCTTTTCCAGGGCCAATAGGAGCTGATGAGGAACATCTTTGGGTTGGGGTTCTAACAGCTGTTCAGCAGCCTCCACTTCTTTGTTAATCGCAGGCTCCAAGTCACGCAGTTCTAAGTCCAAAGTCTGAAAGACGATTAGAAAATAAAACAAGTGTTATTGATGCTATTTTGCTGATAGACTAATCATTAAATCAGCTTTTTTTTGCCTTACACCAGGAGCCAAATGGACTCAACGCAATCAAAACAGTAAAATAATTTAACCAAAAAGGAACACTGATGTGGGCTTGTGGGACATTAATGTAACAGCAGATCTCTGTCTGGTTAATATGTATATTCTTTCACCTCAGTCTGTCGAATGATGTCATCCAGGGCGATGAGGCTGCGGCCAACAGACTGCTGCTGCTGCTGTTTTAGTCGAATCTCAATATGTCTGACCAGGGAGACCAGGGCCACAATTTGCTGATCATGTTCCAAGCATTCCTGACGCATCAGTGATGACTGTTGAAATAAAAAAACATGTTAATACATTTTTTTTTTAAATTCTATTAATAATTCTCAAAAAATGCATATAAATTTATGCAGAAGACAGTTTAATTTATTTCATTTAAAATTTATATGAAATGTAAGAAAACAAACTTTTACATAAAATCTACTACATCTTACCTTGCTCATCTTGGATGCTGATCCCTCCAGGTTTGACACAATTTTTTGACTCTCTCCAACATCATCCTCTCTCTCTTCCAAACTCTCAGTGGCTGTATCCGACTCAGGGACTCCTGTTGATTCAGACTCAGTCAAAGCAATTTCTGCAGATCCCGGAGACTGAGGAAGTTGCTGCTGGTCTTTTAAGGATTTTGATTCAGGAACTTTGGTACTGTCAACTTCAGGTGGCTGGCGCTTTTTCTTCTTTTTGCTTTTCCCTGATCTTTTATCTGTTTGTATGTCCGGAGCCACAGATTGAGCTGTGGGTCGGCTGTCTGGTTTGTCTGTGAGAGCCTTGTCAGAAAAGTCCATGTCTTCATCTGCATTTATGGTTTCTAAATGGGGTTCTACATTTTCGGTAGATGTAACCCCTGTTAGTTGTACGTGTTCCTTAATATGAGTATTGGGTTCTGCTGACTGATGACTGGTCTCAACTTCTTTGACATTAATTAAGAAGTTCTCCCCTTCATTTGCTACATCACCAATTGAAGGTCTGATGGCACCACTAGCTGACTGATCATCTGTATGTCTGTCCATCCTCTGCTCCTTGGTTGAGGCCAAGTTATCCAAATCTGTTTTTTCCAATGCAGATTGAATATTAATTTCTGTTGATGTCACCTCAGAATCCACTTTTTCAGGAGTTGGAGACATCTCAGTATCAGGCTCAGTTTTCTCTGTCACTTTTGGAATCTTGGACTTCTTGTTCTTCTTCCGTTTACTCTGCTGGGTTTCTTTAGGTTTGACTGATGAAGCTGCAGCAATGTCTTTTTGTATGTCCTCCTCTCCAAAACCCTTGTTCTTATCTTTTTCATTTGAACAAGTCTCCAATAACTTGGTCTCTCTGTGCTCCTTGACAGGAAGTTTTTCCACAGTCATAACTTCTTTGACCATTGTCAATTTCATTTTGTGTTCTTCGTCACTAATCTCTTCTTCATTCTCTTTTGTTGAACCACGGGGTGTCTTGACATCGTTGACATCATGGCTCTCCATTTCATCAACCTTAGCTGTCATAGTCTGGGTCTTTAAATCTTGAAGAGTTGTGCCTTGACTTTCCTTTTTCCCCACCTCATTGCGCAGTGCCTGCAGCTCCTCAGCAGTCTGCTTCTTGCTCACTCCTTTTTCAAACACCTTTTTAAGAATGCTCTCTTTGGCTTTTAGTATCAAGGCTGCTTTTTCATCGTCTGGTAGAGAAGATTTCTTGGGCAAGTCTTGCTCCTTTCCTTTCTTTACTTCTTGATTGTTCTCTGGTTGGTGTGGTGGCTGAGAGACAGGAGACTTCTCTTCAGTTTTCACTTTCTGCTCCCCCATTTTCATATCCTCAATCTTTTCACCCTTTTCTGTATCCTTCAATAAAGTTATTTTTACTATATCTTTCTCTTGCTTACTAGTACACTCGGTTGATTCCAGACTGACTGGAAGTGCTTTGTGTCCTTCATTTACCAAATCATTTTCCGTCTTAATGTTCTTGTCAATCTTTGTGTCACATTCTCCATTGGCAGGCCCCGTAGAAGCTTCCTGACCATGAATATGTGATTTCTCATATTTTTCTTGTGATGCAAGCTCATCTGTAACAATAGCCTTAGCATGTTCTACAATATGTGCAACAGCTTCATCAATTTCAGGTAAATGTTTTATCTCTGAAAGGAGTGTTTCACTTTCTGCTTCTTTACCCTTTGCGTTCTTTTTGTTTTTCCTCTTCTTTTTGTTTTTGCTTTGAGTCACTTTGGACATAGAGGTCTGGTCTGAAGGCTCAACATTAGTGCTAGGTTCAATCTCAATGTTTGACGGTTTCTTAGTCTCTTCTTTTTTACCACTCTCATCTTCAAAATATTCTCGCTCTGCTTCCACATCACTCTTTCTATAACCTTCACTCAATTTCAACCATTCAAGGCTATCTTTATTTTCTCTGTCATCTCTACTCTCTGCTGCCACAAAACCTTTCAGATTTCCTTCTTCAGTATATTGATAAACCACTGATGTGTTCTCATCGCTGGGTCTATCATCCTTCGTCTCAACCTTCACAGGGTCCCCATCTGAGCTTGAAATAGCAGTCCCTTTATCTTCCTGTGAATCCTTGTCAGTATCATAGATTTGTGCCTGAACAGATTTTCCGACAAAATGTGTGAAAATGTCTCCCTCTTGTTGATCATCAATCTCATTTCTACCTGTTTGTAGTCTCTCATTAAGCTCCTGCTCAGGAGGAGGCTCTGATTTACTAATGCCTGTCTGTGGTATTATCTCTTCTATTGCTTGTTGAATTCTTCTCTCAACATTGGTGGCAAACTTACACAAGAGATCCATTGATTGGTCTGGTTCAATGAAAGCCTTTTCTTCCACTGACATTGGTGCTTTTACTTTGTCCTCATCTGTGCTAGTGTCACTAAGTGGTGACTGATCCGATACTATATATGTCAATGTCTCTTCACTGGCCTGTGTAGTTGCTAAATTTTTCTTTGAAAGTGGAGATCCTGAAGGCACTTCAGTGTTTACATCTGACCAGTTTTCTGGACTGTCTGGGCTTGACGCTGATGCAATGGCAGGGCTGTATGTACTATCTGATGAGGCAACAGGTGTGGCGCTACTGTCATCATCATTTATCTCCGTAGAAGCAAATTTCTCCTGAAAAGTTAAAGCTATTTCTCTAGAGATCAGTCCTTTCGCAACTGCATCATCAAGACTAGAAATTTGTTGTCCAGTGGCAGGATCAACTAAGCCTCCTCTTAAATACTGGTTAGTAGCTATTATCCTGACCATATTATCTCCAATTAAGCCTCTTCTACAGGCTTCAGTAAGGGGGAGCCTTTCTCCAGTACCAATATCAATGATTCCACCACTGTCGGCCTGGCTTTGGAGTAGCCTCAATGCTGGAATTGGGTCAACTTTGTTTGTTGCAACTGCCGCTGAAAGAGTTAAGTTGTCTCTTGTTTGCTCATCCTGAACACCTCTGAATAGTTTCACCTCCAAGAAGCGTTTGCCTGTTTCAATGTCTATCTTACCCTGGTTTACAAGTTCTGAATATGGCACAACGCGTGCAGTTTGGGGGTCTAGTACTCCTTTTGTTACAGTAGAAGAGGCCATGACTTCATTGGCTATATTTTCATCCAGAAGACCCCTAGAAACTGACTCTGTCAATGTCAGTTTACACCCAGAATCAGGATCTAAAAGGGCTCCTGTTGATGCCTGGAAAATGACAGCTTCTGGGTGAGATGAAGGGCTGACTTTCCCTTGGTAGACCCACTCTAATTCCTCTAGCCCAGGAGCAATAGACCGATCCATTAGTCCTCTAGCTACAGCATCAGACACCGACAGTCTCATCCCGGAAGCATGATGTATTATACCACCCTCAGCCACCTGTCTTGCCAACACCTGAAAAGCCTCCTCTGACTGAATTAAGCCTTTCTGAATTGCCTGATCTAGTGGAACTGGGGACTTGGACTCTGGATCAAGAACACCTTCCATCTGTAGCTGTAAATTGGCTTTAGTTAGAGCTGTTGCTGAATCTGTATCCTTTCCTTTGCATGCCTTTTCTAATGCCACCAATTCTTCTCTTTGATCCTCCTCAATCAGTCCAAGATTTGCTGCTAGGGTGACAGAGACTTTCTTATCTCTACGTAGGTCAACAATACCCCCAGACACTACCTGGGCTTCTAGAAGTCGGGCAGCGGTGTTGGGGTCAATCAACCCTTCTTGAGCTGCTTCCCTTACCCCACAGATCTGCTTTTTCTCTACATCAAAGACTCCTGCAAGGGTTTTATCTGCCTTAAGGACGCTCCACATTAGATCTTCATCAAGTAAACCCTCCTGCATGACATCGTCCATGCTAAGCGACTCACCACTGCAGGCATCTACAAAACCCCCAAACAGCCTTGCCTGAGCCATTAATTTAACAGCTGTGTGGCCAAGGAGGAGACCCTGAGCTACTGCCTCATCTGGGAGCAACTTTTCCCCTTCTTCTGTCATCAGACCTCCTTGTTTGAGCTCTTGGACTAACCTTGTCAATTCAGCATCCTCCTCGTCCTTCTCCACTGCACATTTAATCTGAGGTTTAACATGCTCTGTGTCAGTTTCTGTTACAGGCATTTTTTGTTCGATCTGTTCAGATTCAGGTGTGGACTGCCTTACAACTTTCCCATAATCAGATTGTGTTGAATGGACATTATTTGTTTTTGCTTCCAGTAGGACAGGTTCTTTCAACCACTGGAAACCTTCCTCTGATTTAAGCGGTGCTGTGACTGTTTTTCTATCCGCTGTCGTGGTTGTACTTCCAGTTTCCAGAACACCACGATCCATATGTGTGGATTCGGATGCTAGCTTACCTATTACTTGATGAGATATTTCTTTCTTTGGAGCTCTTACTTTTGCATCCTTATCTACTTCGATTTCATTTTTAGCCGCAAAGGCCAAATCATCTTCTACATCTACTGATGGTTTATGCAGAAATTTGTTGTCATTTTCTTCATCATATTTTTCTTTCAGACTGTAAGTGCCATTTATATCAAATTCTTTGCTTGGCGTGACTGTATTGGAACTTTCCTCTTTAACCTTAATTTGATTCTCCTCGATGTCTTTATCTGTCAAACTAAACTGCCTCACCACTTGCAACTGTCCATGCTCATTCCTGGTTGAACTGCTTTGTGGTTCAACTTGACTTCCACATGCAGACTCTTCAGCAACCAGTTTAGTAGCTTTGACCAGCTCCACCAACTCAGAGTCCAGTAGCACCAATCGTTTTCCAGAATGAGCATCCACATAACTGTGAATCATGAGGTGAAACAGTAGTTTTTGTTTTGCTTGGTCTTCTGGATCCATTTCATGTGTTGGTGTGGAATCCAAGACAAGACCTTTGGGGGATGATGAAGATGGAGGAGAGGATGGAGGTGGAGAGGAGCTAGTGGAACCCCAGCTCCAGCGGTTCAGAGATGGTGTACCTGACTGCTTCACACTGGAAAGAACATCTGGGATATGTGTATCTTTGAGAAAACTGACAACATCAGGCTCAAGGGCCTCTTCAGCAGCCTGGTTCAAGGGCAGCACCTGGAGAGTTTCTGGGTTGTACAGAGCCCCAATGACATGGCGTTGCTTTAAGATGTTCCTTGATAGCTCTCCTGAGATCACTCCTTGTTGAAGAGCCTCAACAATTGGCAGGAGTTCTCCGGATTCAGGCCAGAGTATTCCCATGAATGCCCAAAGAGACTCAAGAACCAGCACAGCCATACGAGAAGAGAGAAGATCCCTGCGAACGGCCTCTTCCAAAGCCAGGCGTTCTCCACTAAAAGGGTCTATAATCCCCCCATTTTGTAGCTGTCGCGCTAACATAGCACAGGCTAGATCCTGGTCCATAAGCCCATGACGCACAGCCTCATCAATTGTCAGGCGGTGGCCAGACCGTGGGTCAGCAATGCCACCTGCAAAAAGCTGTGCTTCAAGAAGTCGCACAATAACTTGTCGATCAATCAGGCCTTCCTGGACTGCACGGAAGATTCCAACTTTTCTTCCAGATCGAAGGCAGACGGAGCCTCCAGGCTGCTGTTTGACAGGGAGAAGAAGGAGACCCGAGTCATCGCTGAGGACACAGCGCTGTTGTAGCTCATTAAGATTTAATTTTTCAGCTGTATTTGGATCAATCAGCTCCCTTTGTTGTAGCCTTGACTGGAGCTTGTTGAGGGTTCTGGGATTCAAAAGTCTCCTGTCATCAGCTTGCTCCAAAGTCATCATTTTTCCCATTGAGTCTCTTAGGCCTCCAGTGTTCATCTGTATTTCTAGAATACGAAGTCCCACCTCCTCTCTGATGAACCCAAGTTCCATGGATCTAGCTACTGGCAACACATTTAGTTGTTGGTTCTGTGGATCTGTGGATTTATATTTAGTATTTCCCAACAAAACCAGGGCATTCTCCAGCTCAGAAAGGGACTGTCTGGTTTGGGTATCAATTAGGCCTTGAGCTAGACTTTGTTCCAGTGAAAGACCGAGAGTAGAATCAGGCTGGAGGAGCCCACCCATAATGAGCTGGGCCTCCAGTAGTACATGGCAGGTGTCCTGGTCAATAAGGCCACGTTGGGCAGCTTGGAACACTGGGAATGTTTCCACTGTTCCCAGGTCAATTACTCCAGCAATGGCACTGTGGCTCTACAAAAATAAAGAGAACAAAATCTCAGTTGACATCCATCCTGGTAATATTAAAGATTGATATGTTATGAAACACTGAGCCACTTAAGATATTATATTATATTATGTTACTATCTTATCATATTGCACTATAAAATCACAGCATATTATGGGCAGAATCAGATGATAGAAACAGAAAAAGAAGGGAACCCAGAACTAGTGATCCACAAAAACATAAAACATATTACATACATGTAAAAAAAAGGATCTTTAACTGTTTTTGCTGGCATGTAATATTCAGTTTTCTTGTGTTTTAATTCTATTATACATTAAAACTGCACTTAAATACTTTTTCTAAAACAAGCACTAGGCGTGCAACAAAGCAACTAGTAACAACAAATGCAGAAAAAAGCTCTAGATAAAGATAAGCAAAGACACAAGAGAAGACAGAAGTATTCATCAGAAAGGAGAATAAAACTAGGTGGCAAAAGAAACTTACAGGCAACGGTAAGAGAGAAAGCGAGCGCTACTTACCGTACAGGCTGGTCCCTTGGCACACACACACTAATTGGCCAGCTTATGGCTCGGCAGAGTGAGCCGCGACAGGTGAGAAGCTGGTTGTTAGCAATCTGCATGCCACTCTTTATTCTGACTCCTAACACTGACACTAAATCCACCTGTTGACCTTACTTTAAACTGGAATAGGCTTTGAATTTATCATAATACTCATTTTGAAGGTTACCTCTTGCAAAGATATCATGAAAAATTGCAAATTTATGTCTGGCAATTTACCACGTGTCACTTAAGACCGTAATCACTCATCATCATAGGAAGGCATAGAGACAGTGCTGTGAGATATCATGATTTCCACTTAAACTAACAATTCAGTTAACTTATCTCACTCTTTAACGAACTGAACAGCAACAGATTTAGCACATTTGTAAATGTCCTGTTTTATTTTGCATCTCTCATACTGATCCTCCGCTCAGCGCTCGGATGTCCACAATTCTCCCTTTGGCAGCTGTTAGTGGTTTTCAAGCAAAATGTTGGTTTAAATGTTCACACATTAATAATATGCATTAGGAAAAAAACACAACAATTCTCATTCACACACACTCTTGTGATCTGGACACAACATGCTCAAATGGTGAAGTGTTTGTTTTTTTTGCATAGCTGGCCTTAGGTGCACTTACACTCTAAATCAAAAGTGATTTTTGCAAAGACATAAAAATCTCCTGTAAAAACATACGACATTCATAGAGAAATTCATTATGAGTTGCAGCTTTCAAGACTTAAGAGTTATCACGAAGGACTGCTTGGAACCTGAAATTATTACACGCTTGTAATCCTTCTTTGACTGATGTACCGTATTGATTATGCCAGACGAGAAACAATTTTAAGACCAAGTGAGAGCTGACTGTGAATGTGTGATTCCCATTGGTCGACTGCTCAGGTGTAGATGGGGTAAAATTGATCAAGGGTAAAAACAAAAACTAAAATGTAATGTGCTGACTTTATGCATGGGCATTATTTGACCAACACATAAAGAAAAGTGACATGGCACTATTTTGTAGCTACAGAGATGACAGTAAAATATGAAGGCGTATCTATTTTAACAATGGTTGTCTCTAACAATGGATCCACAAGAAGTTTTGCAAAGTCAATCTGACTGCTAGCATGACTTGGGCAGTGCTGGTCTAGTGTGGCACCACTGAGGCCATGATTTAACCATGTTAGCAGTTCAGCAGATGTAGCTTCTAATGACAATGACGATGAAAAAGACAAAAACTGTGGAGGGTAAAGTTAATGACATGACTGCAGGCTTTTAGGAGAACAATGTGAGAGTGGAACACTCCATGCTACAGCCTTATTCAGACAGTGTCATCCAGCCAATTCTTCTTCTCTCTTCTGTGCCCACATTTCAAGTGAAAATTTTGATTTATTAAAAACAAACAGACAAAAAAAGTGGGCTGCACATGTAAAAGATTATAGGATCTTTTCAACTGTCAATTTGCTCGAGTATTTGTAACGTCTCTTTGACAAAGAAGGAGCTCAAGAAAAGTGGCAGAAATAGATAATCATCTGAACACACGTCTGAAAAGGCTCTGTGATGTTTGTTAAACCAAACCAAGTCAATGAGTAGTCAATAGTGGTGATGTTTGTCAAAAATGCACACTCGGTGAACACACAACATGCTGTACAACGCACACACTCTCACTGGCCGACAAATGAACTTACGCTTAGCTCGCAAGCGTATTCAGACTCAAAGCAACATTTTATAAAAGCAACTTCCCTATTACATTTTGTCAGGGTGGAAAAAGCTGAAAATATATTTTTTTGGTCATGAATCTGCAGTTCTCTCTCTGCAGCTCAGCAAATTCCTCCAACCAAGCTACCTTTCTCTCCTCCTCTTTGGCTAGTTGCTGTTCCAGCTGCTGCAGCTGCTGGGTGGAGCTATCACACAGCTGGTTGTAAGTGGCCTTCAGCTCCTCCAGCTGAGCCTCCACATGAGCACGCTCCTCTGGGGACAACCTGGAGAGGACACAGGGGAGCAGGTTGGTGTTTTGCCAGTGTGCAGGTTTCCCACACAAAACTTGAATGGTTGGTCTTATCTTTTAGACCTCAAAACACTGAAAAACCATTTGAAGACTACATCAATGGGTAAAAAAGTTAAAGTAATATATATGTATAACTGTGGACCAATCCATTTGAAACCCATTCCCCAACCTTTACTTTTGGATTTGTTCAATTCCCCAATTTGACCAAACTGGAATAAACCTCTGACAGTGGTTTGATTCATTCAGGATTCATACAGTGAGGATGTTTGGAAAGCATGTGCAATGTGTGCGTCCATATATGAGATCCAAACTTACTTGCTGGCTTGCTTTGATAACAGGAAGACCTCTGTACTTCTTATGGCTTCACCCACTTCATCTTTTTTGGCTGCTAGCTGGTCACTGATGACCTTTGAAACAAAGATGCATCATGTGCTTACTACAGTTGAGCAACCATCACATACCATTAAACCTTTCAATTAAACAGCAAATGACATTTAATCTATCGGGAATCATTAACCTTTATATCTATTTATGGGAAAAACAGCTGTGAGCTACACAAAACAAACAGCCCACTGGACTGCTTGCATTTTCTGCTGTACCTGTTGAGCAGCAAGTGACGACTCAGCGTTGGGCCCTCCAGCCCGTCCCTGCAGGCCTTTGACCCAGCCCAGCAGGTCTGAAACCTGGCCCACTCTGGCCTGTTTTTCCTCCTCCACCTCTTTCTGCACAGTTGTAAAAAATATGTTTGAATAACTCTCAAATTATTTACCTCGTAAATATTATATTTTCTGCTAGACAAAACAGACAAATTCTTCTCACTTTGCACTACAGTGATTTAATCTAATGAAACAAAGTCCCACCTCTTCTTCTTCTAGTCTTCTCAGGGCATCACTGATGTACTTCACATGCTGGGTTGTCAAGGTAACCAAGGCCGTGTAGCGTGTGCGCAAGTCCATGAACTGCAGAGATACACAGTGAAACGATGACAAAACATCAGTGAACTACTTACACATCAAAATAGTGTACTGCATAAAGATCGCCTTCATTTAAAACGTTTGTGATATTATTTACAGAGTTGTAGCAGTTTGAACAATTTAGAAAAAATGAAATTTGAACAAACCCCACAAAGGAATAATGTGTTAATCACAAAACCCCTCGCACTATGAAATATATCCACACCAGCAATGCAAATACAATCCACAATTTAGAATAATACAAATACATCACCAAGAAAATGTTTGTAAAAAAAGTTATTTTAGTTCGCAACAACATCAAAAACAGTTCAGTCCTAAATTACCCCACTCATATTCAATAACCAACAAAAATCTACCTCGGGTTTTCCCGGTATTTGTTTCAGTTCATTTCAGTTCAGTTCAGTTCATTCAATTCAGTCATTGCAAACTCAAGAACAACAAAAAATCCACTCTGGGTTTTTACTTATCCCACGAAAAAGGAAGTGTACTGTTCATTTAACAACTGAAAATCCAGACCCACTTTTTTATTTTATGAGTGATCTCTACAAAGTACAGCAGACTCTATATCCTTACCTCCTGAGTGATGGCGTCAGAGGAAGAGTGCATCCTCCTCCTCTTCACTTGAGACTTGTGTGTTGATTCAACAAAGGCTCTGTAGGTCATCAGCTGAAGTTCATACTCCTGAAAAATACAGCCGCAGATACAAGTATGTACATAAATAGCCATACAATAATAATACAGCATGGAGTGTTTTAAATGTAATACTAGTAAAACTAAACTGGAACATATCAGATACATTTAAACGTAGTCTTGATTGTTTGCAGCACAGACACATAAAGTGTTATATTTTAAATGACTGCAAAAACATTCGAACACAAATCCAAAATTTGATCAACAAAAAGTTTATATAAAAACCAACATTAACAGTTTCTTACCTTCACTAGGGTGCAGTACTGTTTGGAATGAGTATGGCACTCATCTAGTTTTGCCTGATTCTGTTCAATCTCAGCTACTAATGCCTGAAGAGAGGAATCAGCAAAAAGAAAACAAAAATCTTTTTTTTCCCTTTTTAAAAATGTTTTTAGAATCAGTGAACATTTCTACCGAAAATGGACCCCAGAGCATTTTAATTTAGTTCTTTCAGGTAACCGTCCGTTCAGTCGATCCATCTACGGATCAGAGTCACTAACCGTCTGCTGGGCCAGTTGTTCTGACAGTGCTTTGCTGTCCGTCTGTCCAGGATGTGTGTTTTCTTGTCTCTCTGTTGTTTCTTCGATCCACTGGATGAGAGCAGAATGACCATTTCTGTACTGTTGCAGAGCTGAGCCCAGAGCCTCAAGATCAGTTTGTCTGCACAAAATTCAGAAAAAAACTTTCAGATTATTTTAGGCACAAAAATAGTTATTGTAAGTACAGACTGTGTTTAGTATCCAGTATGTGCAAAGAAGTAACGCGGATCATTACCATGAACATGTCCCATCATCATATATATATATATATATATATATTTGTTTTTTGTTATTGTGCAAACACTTAAAATCTAGAGGGAACACCTGTTTTATTGTGTTATTTACAACTCAGATTCATTTTAGTCTGCATTGGGTATATGACAGTGATCTAAAATTAGCGCCCATCCAAACGCTAATGTCAACTCGTCTCAGCAGAGTTTAAAACCCTCATTCACAGCTCATCAGACAGAAATCGAAAAAACATGAAATCCCCACTC
The DNA here is from genome assembly GCA_029783665.1 of Naso thynnoides. Taxonomy (NCBI): domain Eukaryota; kingdom Metazoa; phylum Chordata; class Actinopteri; order Acanthuriformes; family Acanthuridae; genus Naso; species Naso thynnoides. Next base: position 2,775,905 of record JAQLOL010000008.1, on the reverse strand, counting down.
CCTTGCTTCATTTTTTCCCCACCCTTCATCCTCATATAAGCAAAGAGAGCATCTTGATGAGACTGTAACAAGTACAAAGCACAGCGAAGAGCCCAGGTTCTCCACACAAGCTGCCTGATTGAATTGTTGCAGACTGAAGGCAAAAGGAAGAAAAACACTCCAATTTCATGTGAGACTACCTGCCAGAAGTTATTACTTCTGAGGATTTACCATATTTCAAAGTAAATAACAATTCCAAATTGCTGTGGCATCAAAAATAAATAAATAAACCCATGCATGAAAAAATGTGGACATTGTTTTCATCATTTCTGTGGAAAGCAGGCAGTCTGTAAGATGAGGGCATGTTGTGATGCTGCCCCTGTGGTCAGATTGGTCTGCCCCTGTGGAACAAATAAACCTTTTCAATTCTAACTACGTCCTTGGCTATTGACCAGCACAGAGAAAAAGTACTGGAGTGAATAATGGCCCATACTGCTAGCCCATTGAGCTGCTTCAGGATTATACGCTTGGAGCCAGAGACAGCTTGAGACTGAGGGGAATAGATGGAGAAAAAAGCTTTTCCTCTCTGTTTGGGAGGAGCAGGAAAGACAGATATGATCATTTCACAGACCCCTGAAAAGACCTATGCCATTACAGCTCTGCATTACAACTAGCTAATGTAGTAAGGTGATGCATTTACAGCATGTCTGCTTCACCAGACAGTATTTTAGGAGTCTGAAATGCTGACAAAAGTCTGCAATTACTGACTAAGCTCTTGCTTGGATCACTCCACCATCCCGCAGTCGCATTACAAATCCAGGCATCCTCTGTTGGGAGAACTGGCATCATCTTTGTTTTCAGATTATACCTCCCTCCTCTATAAAACACAACTGGCTTGGTGTTGCCGTTCTTAAAAGTTTCTGGCTGTGGGAAGAGGACTTCCAGCCTATGAGGGAATTATGGCTATGCCAGTGGGCGCCTGCGCTGAATCTGCCTCTGAATGAAGCTGCAGGATCAACATAAGCTGCACTGCAGGCCCCAACAAGTATTCCCTCTGTATTATTGGCTTGTTTTCATAACCACGGTACGCCCTCTTCTTTTTCCTCCTCCTTTCCACACTGGGCAGCCTCAAGCTGGACCCCGCTGATGGTTTTCAGAGGAGGTCTGTGTCTGTTTGAAGTACTGCTTTGCTATTTGGGGAGGTTCCGCCGGGAGGAAGTGTAGGAGGAAAAAAGATTGCATTCGGAAGCCAAAAACCTCTTTATTGGGGGGAGGAACAAAATAGCAACCCCTGGTGGCAAACAGATGCATGCTTCGTCTCCCCACAGAAACAGACTCTTGATCTGCCAACTAAAAATCATGCAATCCTTTGTAGGAGGCTAATACTTTGAGGTTTATGAGGCATTGTTGCAAGGGAAGGTGAAAAGAGATGGCAGTCTTTGGAGTTAAGAGACAATGGCCTCATTCAAAATATTTTATCTTTGCAAGACATAAATATCAACACATAATAAAAAAGGAAAACTTCTGGAGTTCATGATCCAATTCAGCAGTTTTAATGTTGGTGCTGTTTGCACCACATTGAAATTGCTAAATTGGACCGTGTGCTCCAGAAATGTTCCTTTTTTCTGTGATTACTTGTTCCTGTTCTAAGATGCACTTGTCTGCAACATTCATCGGCTGAAGCACATATTTCCCTTCTTTCTTCTATCAGTGTGTAATAGCAAAATGTAATCACTTTCAATTTGCATTCTCCCATTGAGTTTAAAGCCTGGATAATACCTGAATCACATTTACTAAAAAGATTACAAAATGGCTTTCTTATGAAAGAAAAATGAAAATTGCTTTGACAAAATAACATTTCTGAGGGTAATATATTCCATTTTGCTGGTACAGTTCCTGGGCTCAATTAAGATTCTTATTAGACAGGATTGAATGGTGGCTGAAGACAATAAAGTCACAGGTGAGAATGAAGGATACGTAAAACACTGAGAGACTTGACAAAACTTGATATGATTGGAAAAAACCTGGCATATGAAATTATTGAATAAAAATCATAAAAGCATGAAGAAATCCAGCAAAGAATGAAAAGGTCAAAACAAGAATGAGGAATAATAGACCCAGTGTGTCTATGAATTCCATCAGGGCTGGATAACTCTGACATGGGAAATACTGGTGAGTAGTTAGGGTTGGCAGATCAATGTTTCTGACATTTGGATTTCATGAAAGAGACTGAATTGACTTGTGTTTCCTTAAAGACCAACAAATATTGGTCATCTTTTTTAATAACCGTAACCACAGTTTTACCTGAATGAAAACAGGCTGTAAATTTAATTCCTAAATCTTAAGATGCAATGAGAACCCAATAAGCAGCAATTACTCCGGGGCTGACAGCTAAGGCCAGCATGGTATATTGTCAAAAATTGCAGTTCTTCAAATGGCCACTTAAGGCTGACTCCAAATCAAGTCAATTACCATAAATCTTCTATTAAAACATCCAACTTTACAGTAGCAATGTTTTCAGTCACTATAGCTAATTTCCCTGTTCATGACTCTACAAGGATGACTTTTAATAGAGCTTGCTCATTTATGTCATATTAACGTTTGAAGTTATGCATAGAGTGTTGCAATTGGAGGGAGTGCTGCCGTGAGCTGTCAGCGAGGCATCACAAAATTATGCACGTAATCTCCATAGCTTCACCTACTCATTCAAATTTGGTGTCTCTCTACATCACACAACCAATATGACAACAGCCTAAACACCACATTTGAAGTTTCGAAACAATCATCCACAAACCAATAGGGAATGTAATATTATACTGTAATACTATAAAAGACTCTTAGTTCCCTCTTTAGCTCCCTTTTGATTGGATCAATATTCCCAGTACTAATTTTAGATGCCCAGCCTAAGGAAACCCTAACCAAAGTTTATTTGCCATATCCCTGGTGTTTCCCTAATCTTAACTATAAAATAAAATAGCAGATATTGCAGAAAAAAGATCATTCTAAAACTTTAGAGTAGGATATAACAAATTTATTACTATTAAACATTATTCAGTTTAGGGGAGTCATTCAATATTGATGTATCTGTTCTTGGCAGTAGAGTTGGGTGATAAAACACTGCAGACATGCTGTAGTGACTGTTGTTATAGTGCAATCCAAAGAGGCCAAATCATTTCTTTGCCCTGAGAATGTGTAAGTTTCACTAAAGTCTCCTTGACTGTAAAATAAATACAGCTAAAGCTTCCAGTAATTGATCAACTTTTTATTATTTTATTGGTCATCAGACAAATGAGCACCTCCACACTGCGACTGTGCTGAGGGCTAATAAGCCCAAGCTAAGTGCACCAGTGCCATGTGAGCAGCTTTAAATGCAAATATAACATCAGCCAGGTCTCTGCTCATTAAAACCTGAGACACTGTGAGGTGGCAAGTGCAGGGTTATTCCCCAGCAATTTTATGAAACTTAATGTTCCATTAAGAGTCCATCAATCAGAGTTTAAATGATTGGGATGCCCATTTGTCCTTGCAAAGCCACAGCACTGAGACTACCCCCAGTGTAATTATGTTAAACACACACAGGACACATCATCTTTCAAAAGAGATGTCACACATTCAGCTTCTCTCACAAACCCCTGTGATGTCAGACTGACCGCGTTACCAACAGCCAGAGGCGTCTGAGCAGTAACAGAAAAATCCGAGCACTACTCAAGATTTCGGGCAGAGAAATTCTTGGTAGACTTTTCTGCCTTAAGCTCCTAGTTTGAGGGATATCAGATGAACACAAGCACCGAGTTCGCTCTCCCTCCAGAATGTTAATGCCATCTCCCAAACATCAAAGTTGTGGAAACTGGGGTAAGAAAGCCGCGTCATGTTTACCTCCTGAGTGAGCTGCTGAGTGTTTACGCACCTTTTCTACAGGAACCATTTCGACACATCAAAAACGCCTGAGTCTGTTTTCCCTCTCATGAACCAGAAATGAAAGACAAGACTGAAGGCAGTGGAAAGAGAAACCACGAGGGAATGTAGCCTTTTGAAAAAAAGTTAAGCAAACTCCAAGTTCACTCGGAGTTAGGTGAAATCTGATTAGATAACTGTGACATGGACGAAAATGTCACAGTGAAGTAAGTCCCAAAACATTAAAAAAAAAAAAAATCAAGTTTCATATTGTCATCTGCTTGGCATGTTGCGTGTAGCTCCAGAAGAATCACACAATTTGGGTCAGAATGCTCAATAAAACATTATTTCCTAACATCCTTAGGGACACATCGTAGACCTACAAAATTGTACTTTCTCTAACTTTTCCAAAGTGTTGCAAGTATCAGTCAACTATTGAATCACCTCCTCAAGACTCTCCTCTATATGGAAATGGAGGAAGGGGGGATGCAAACGTCTCCCTGGTTAAAATCAATTATTCACAGTCATCTCTAGGGATGTGCAGGCCCTGGCAGTTTCCTAAGATGATTCAAATTGTGCACGTGCGTGCGTGTGTGTGTGCGTGTGTGTGCGTGTGTAAGTTAAGGCTAAACCCTTTAACATAATGTGAGTAACATCCAGGATGAGGACTGTGTCCGGGCAAACCCTTCCTGCCACCGCTGTCTCCTCCATGACTGAACTCCGCTGAGAAAACGGGTCTCTTAAACAGGTCTGCAAGAGCAGATAGGAAAAGGTTACTGTGTCTCCGAAGTGTCTAACTGGCTATCCCACTGCTGAGGAGTTGGGAATGTTTTAGATGGAGAGAGCATGCACTGTTCCTCTGCAACTTCTTGGGAGCAGGATGTGTGTGTTTGTGTAGGTATGTGTGTGTTTGTACCTGCCCATGTGTTCTTTACCTTTTCAATTCATCTTTTGGTTCCATTTCTATTCTTTTAAATCTCCTATACTACTTTGTGCTCTTACCAGAACATACCCAACATCGTGTTTTTTTTGAAGAGTATGTCCAATATACTGTAGTAATCGTCAAAATATGTCCATTATGTTCTACGTTGGCGTACATTTAATATCTTTCTGGCATTTTTTGTTATGTAAGTTGTTGAAATCCCACGATTGATCAGCAGAACAAATTTTGCTTTGAGACTTTTTATCATAACATAATTCCTGCTATTATGCTGATAATACTCATTCAACTGGTTGTTGTACTAAAACAGCTACATTTGTTTCAACTGTAGTCCCTCCATATATTACTACACCCACTTGCGTAGTAAATGCAGTAACGTAATAAACGGCTGTCTGGTGGCAAACTAAACAAGTGAAAAAAATCATAAATTTAGCGCACAGTTGAATGGATATTGATGTTTTAGGTAAGCATTTCTATATGTGGCTAAAAAACATTTTTCTGCTGTTCCTGTCAGCAACAGTAAAATGCTGTCAAAAATACTGAACTATCCCTTTAACAATTTTTAGATTTTAGCCACGAATTAATTTCTCAATTAAAAACGATAGGGTTAAGTTGGCTGCTGTGTTCAGAATAAGATAAAGGGGAGACAAAAGAAGAAGAAAACACAAACATGTTCAATAATAATTGTCCTTGAAAATGTATGTCTTTATTTGTTAGACATATCCTTGAGCTTAATTTCAGGTTAATAAGCCTCAACATAGATTACGGCTTGCAAACTAATGATATTAATATGGTGAATAAAACATCTTCACATGAAAACATATCCTAGGTACAACAAAGGGACTGATGCACACTGATTGCTTGGCAGGCAAAAAAAAAAAACAGTTAAAAAATCTACAATCTTTGCGATTATGGGCTCGAAATCAATCAGTGTGCTTTAGTCACCTTTTTTCCTTCGGAAGTTTTATCTCCTCTGAGAATCACCTGATTTGGTTGCACATTGCTGGAATTCATGTGGAAAAACCTGTTACAACATGAATAAATGTTCTCACGAGTGAATTTTACAAGGTATTTAAAAGACAGAGTGCACTGTACTTATCTTTTCAAGTATAGTAGCTTTTTCATGCAATTATTGGAATCACTTTCAGAGACATTTAGCCTTCATTCAAAGCTACGATATTATTTTGCAGCATGACTCAACCAAGTGTTTGCTCATCATGCCTATGTCTTCATAAGTTAGGCCATTTTTCACCCCCACACCCGCATTTTGATGAGCTGTCTATGTCAAAACAGCATTTAAGTAAAGGCAGAAGAAGCCACTCTTTTAAAGACACCACAAGAGTTATGCAACAAAATATAATTATTGTACATCTTATTTTTTTTAACATGCTTTATTGTCTAGTTTTCATGTGCCCTAGTTTTCCATAATAAAAATCTTTCAGTGGAGTTTACCTGCAAATTTTCATCCTGATCACCCTCCAGCCGAATCTCTTAAACCAAAGCCTGAAGACATTTGTAAACTCCTCAGCTACTTCAAATCAATGTGAACAGAGGAAATTGGACGCATAAATTTTGTCAAACACCAAATTAAGAAAAACACGGGCTGAAAAACATGTTGTCTTCTATGCAGCATGCTGTCACAACTATCCAGTTCATAACATTCATTTTGTTTTTTGTCTTTCTGCTATTTGAAAGGCAAATTCAGACCAAATCAGGTGTTGCTGCAATCACTGTAGGTTTGTCCAGCAGTGCAGGAGTCTGTGTATTCCCAAAACATTCTCCAATAGTTGATTATGCTTCAACTTTTTGCCCAAGTGCCTTAAAAGACCACCTTCATCAAAATTCATGAGAGACCTTGTGTTTTTAAGCCAACACCTAATTTTGTTTGAATGAGAACTAATGCTTGAGTCATTTCAGATTCAGCCTCTCCCTCCCGCCCTGCAGTAACCTCTTTCCTGCTGTTTTTCCACAATCTGACCTTTCCCACCCACTTACTCACCCCTATCTCATTCCCCCTTATTAGCCCAGTAGTCTATATATATATATATATATATATATATATATATATAGGTTTACTTTCACCATTTGACGACTCCAACAGATTGTCTAGTTTTCATGTGCCCTGGTTTTCCAGTTTTTTAGCGTTCCACTCCCACTAGGCGATCCGTACCACACCTAAGCATGTTTGCCCCACACACTGTAGTTTGTTTGACTAGTATGAGCACTCCGTTTTGTGCTCAAGCACGGCACACTTTGTCGGTCCTGGCACATTTAGAAGAGGTGGGCTTCAGCATGGTACAGATGCACATGCACAACTACAGGCATGGAACGCCGACATCATTGTGACTGTTTGTGGAGGATTCACCCTAAACTCAGGAAGACAACAGCGTACAAAGTCCAGACAACAACCAGTGAGAAATCTGTCGCTGTATTTTATATCATGGATACCAGAGAGCAATTTAAAATTTTCATAATAAGATGAAAGAAATGTGGGTAAAAATATGGGTCGCACTCCATAGATCAAGTAACTCAAGTGTGCTCAGTCGCAGTTAGACTGGAGCAATGCGTGTGCAGGCCAGAGCGGAGAGGGGACATTCATGTTTTGGCACGGTGGGGGATAAGTGGGCCAAGCGTAAGTGCACCCTCAATTTCTGCCTCCCTGTTTCCCGCTTTATTTCTGTTGGGTTAGGTCTGCCTTCTAAACTGAATTCCTTTTATTATCACTGACAGTATAACAAGACTCAGTGTGTAACTTCTCCTTTGTCAGTGCCATGCACAAGTAGCGCTAACTGGGAGTGCGCAGAGCCACTGTGTCTGGATGTGCTGCCATGTTAGTGCCGCCATCTCTGACTGATCTCCAGGTTTTGACTGTTTCCAGAATAAAACTTCCAAAAACTCTCACATTACGGTCTATCAAGTCATTTCTGCACCACACCCATTATACATGGTGACAAATACCTTTTTTTAAACATAGTTTATAAGCTAGTTTTTGACTCAAGCTCCCGATAAAATAGTTTATGTTAGCTTCTATACAGCATGCTATCAAATATCTACAGTTTAGATTTGTAAGTTGTTTTAACTATGCAGATTCCACATAGGACAGAAGCACTGTTAGCATCCAGACTAACAAGATGTGTGGTAAATTGTCCTTTGACTGTGCTAACTTGAATTAAGATTGAGGTTTTGTTAGCTTGTATCAACATGCTAACGCTGTCTACCTGTAAATAAACCTTCTGCAGCTTCATATTCACAAGTAGTGTTATTGTAGCCTATGTTCTAGAACTTGCTAGCTAGCTATTTACATGTATTTTATTCATCACTATGGGAAAAAAAGTTGCATGTTGATGATTTTTACAAACATTTAGCATTTAGCATCTAGCAGACAGCACTTGTTTGAAGTCCTTATCGATTTCCAGTAGCTACTACGTTCTCAGTCAGCTGGCTCCTCCACTTCAATCTCATTATGTGTGTATTAAATGTAATGCTGAGGTTGATCACTGCAGTCAGTAAGGTCTGATAAAAGCTCTCTCACTAGCCTTTGTTTGTTGTCAACAGCTACTCCTCACCTCACCGCAATGCTTCCCCCCTGAATACTAAACAACTAATGTTCCTTCCTCTGTCATTGTCTTAGCAGTGCATGCTCTGTGACCAAGTAAGAAATCCGAAGAAAAATTCATGTGAATGCCGACCTGTCATGCATTATTCTTTTTTTATCAGTCTTTGTTAGCATGCCCCCCCACATGTGTGCTCTGTGAGGTAAAATCACCAGACAGTGACCAAAGAAATGGAAAAGACATGCAAGAATTGTAGCCAATGGTTCTGCTTCATTTTGTATTTGCATGCAGTCCACCTGTCAGTTTCACCATGCTCACTCTGTCATGGAACAGCAGAGAGCTCATGCCATGACTTAACTGCATCATTTATTTTTTAATGGGATTCTTCCGACTAAAATTTGCCACTCATTTCTTCCTTTATTATATTCATAATGGACGTGATATATTAATTCCATTTTGAGCATCTGAGAAATTTAAATGTCAATTTTGTTCTGCTCGTCTGAATTAATTGTAGCTGTAAGCAAAGTAAATGTTGGAAACATATTTACCTGTGTATGCTCATAACCTTTCACTTGAAGCTTTTTATTTGTCTAATTCTTTGTCAGACATACAGTAATGTTATGCTGCATTGTAATTCTGCAATGCCTACGGACGTCAGTGTTTTGATTACTCCTGAGTCCTGCATTACTGCATGCACGCATTATGAAAACCATACTTTAAAATGTAAATGAGAAACATATCTCCGTTTAATGTCATTCAAATTCAAAAAGGCATAACTAACACTCCATGCCTCTAATTGTCATAAGTACACTCTCGCTGCAGGATTCTGTCTTGAGCCTCCTTAATTAGCTTTGCTGAATCAAACTTGCTGTGACTGAAAGGTATAGAATTAAAATCATTCTCAGAGGTTTACAGCAGTCACAGGCCTGTCAGTTGTTGCCAGTCTACTTTTTCGATATCCTTGAAGGGCATCTCAGGGTCACTGTTGTGTGGGTGTTGGTGTTAACTAATAGCATTGCTAGAATTCAACCCAGTGTAAACCAGTTTTAGTTGCATTTTCATAATATCACCAAAAGAAATGCTCATTCTTGTTGTGCAAATATTTCAGGTAGGTTCCTTGAGATAAGTCATGGGTGGCGCTAATTGTCCAGTCAGGTACAATTATGGTAGTTGCAGAAGAAAGAGCACAAGGAAATGCTTAATCGAAAGAGGGCTAGTCAAACCTGAAATGACATAACATATTAAGGTTACGTTCTCTTTATTGTGTCAAACGTCACAAATGTGACATTTTTCATCTAGCAACATTTTTGTCTCTCTGGCACACTAGCAGGTGTGGCAGAGGAATGGGTGCAGTACCTCTAATTCCTGCTGGAAGCCCATTAGACACCACTTGTGTAGATACAGTGTTGATGGATGGACTTCTACAAAGCAGTGGTTTAATGGTGCCACTCCTGTCTGTCTGTCTGTCTGTCAGTCCATCCCTCCACCCTCCCCACACCTCCCCTCGCAAAAACATTTCTCCAAGGTAACAGTCTGTGGTCGATACTCCCCTACTGTGAGAGACTCCATTTCCCTGTGACACTATGACTGCATGTTCACAGCCTTGTATTGACACAGATGGACCCGGTGTTATTTCCTCTTCAGCAGCTTGCAGACTGCTCAGTCTGTGCTGGGTAGTAACATGTTGCATTAAAAAAAAAAAAAAAAAAAAAAACATGTTGCATTACTGTGACACATTTGGCACAGTAGAAAATTCTACAGTCATTCATCACATCAGTGTTACAGCCATGCATTCAAAGAAAAAAACTTTTCTTCATGAGGAATGATTTCTGATTGACTTGCATTAGTTCATCACATTAAACATGTTAAAGGGCAAAACATGGTTTTCCTTAATGAAATGGTTTCACAGTCATGACTTGGAAATATTGATGAATGCCATCTGTTTAAATCTTCCTTTAGCTTCTCTGAACAGAATGACTCTTGTTTTTAAGAGCACAGTGGGGTTCTTTATCTGATCCCTGTAACTTTATCTGTTTTTTTCTTTATTTCATTGTGCTATACATGTTTTTATATTAGCAGTGACAATGAAAATGAATGACTGGCTGTCACTGAACAGAGAACCCACAATTATTATTTAATCATTTTAAATAAAGATTAACTGGAAAGATTACCTAGTCCTTAAATCTATATTATGTCTCATTAACTAAGGATTTTCCCTTTATTTTATCCATATGTCTCATTAATTCTATTACTTAACACAATGCAACCTGCAGAACTCTGTTGTACAGCTGCTTAAGTGAGGGAGTGCTCAACTGTGGTGGATGATATGGAGAAAGAACATCTTTAAGTGTCCTCTGTTAAACATTTTTAAGCAATAATACAAACTGAATTGTTTTGATGCTTTTTTTTCCATTATCAACTATCATGAAACCCATTTAAAGGCACACTACCCCTGAGCTTCAATAGGATGCTTAAGGCAGCTATTTAAGTAGTTTATAATGGACAGTCTCAAAAGCACAGTTTACGTTAAGGGTTTTCTTTGACATTAATGGTGAGACTAAGATAAGATTAGAATCAATTAGAATCTTATTCAGAAATTTAAAAATGCATTTTGTAAAATTAAAAAAAGTCTACATTGTATTTTTTCA
>JAQLOL010000008.1:2752055-2764790 GCA_029783665.1 Naso thynnoides | reverse complement strand
AAGGAGACATCAGAATATAAATTATATTCAACTTAAATAATAGTAATTAATCCTTCTCCTTCTTCTCTCTTTCCAAAATCTTTTCTCCTCTCTCTCATCTTCACCCTGTGCGGCTCACCGTGTCTCCATCTGTCTCTTGATGCCGCTCCACCTCTCTGCCATCTGACTGGCTCTCTCCTGGTAGCGTTCCAGCTCGGGGCTGCGATCTGGGTGAAGCCTGCTGAGGTGAGAGCCCACCTCCTTGGCCCGATTTACTTCTGACTGCAGAGACTGGAAGATGTGCTCATGCTGGGCGAGCTCAGCCTGCCACTTCTGAAAAGGATGAAATGGAAACCAAAGGATGCAGAAAAACCGTTGGAGTCAAATACTTTCACAACATCCCTCTTTAGCTGAGGGCTGATGTAAAAATGTTTTCTTACCCCTAATTGGTCACTGAGGTTTTGAATGGCTGCTGTGTCGGCAGGAACAATGTCTTCTTCACTTAGTCTGCTCTCGTTCTTTCTGACCTGGCTCTCCGCTTCATCCAGGCTACGTATCAGGATGTCTACTGTTTTTAACCTGAGGAGATAAAAGGTAATTAGAGGCAATTAAAACTTACATTTTGTAACATTTATGAATATCTCTGTTTGTGTAAAACACAGAATGGCTGTACAAGCTTAAGGGGGAAAAGGCTCACTAACTTTTGTAAGTAGACGGATGAGAGGTTGTGCAGTTTGTCTGTTTTTTCCACAGCCTGATTGAGCTCAGCCCGGAGGACGGGTATGCTGGAGGATGTCGGCTTCTCCTCAAAGAAAGCGACACAACGACGAGACACATCTCCCAAACTGGAGCGCAGGGAGTCTAGTTCTGACTGCAGCTTCTAGACAAAGATTTTCATGATTTTAAGCATAACTGGAGAACAAACTAAGAGGTTAAGTGTTGACCTACAGACAAAATTGTACTTAAAAACTTATTAACTTAATTGTACTTAAAAGGTTTGTTGTTTTAACCAGGGACTGATGGATAGATGGCTTTAACTGATTTCTGAATGAGGTTTTTATGGCCCGCTGGCGTGTATCTTAACAATGCATGAAAAGTAAAACCCTTAAGACCATATTTAGGAGTTGTCACTGCCTGTTGCAACCAGCAGATGGTGCTCAAACTGACCTCTTGCTCTGCAATCTGGACAGCGTTGTCAGCACTGTCACCTGACAGCCGGCTGGGAGGAGTCTCAATTCCCCTCATCAGTGTCCGCTCTGCCTCACTTAGACGCAGGTTGATGTTCTGCAGCTCCGACAGGTACGAACGAGAGACTGACTCATCCTTCTCCACTGGTGAGAGAAAAGAAGAGAACGAGAAGAAAGGCGAGTTATTCTGGGAATGAAGAGCAACTATGCAGCCATTTGCTTACCTTAGTTTTCAAAAATGAATAAATAAAGACAAAACTAATAAGTGTTCATTACTTCGGGAAGATAGAATGAAGATTAAAAACATTGTCTGATATGATTTTTTATTATGTTTCCACACAGGCCAAAATAGTGATATACATTTTTATGACAAGGCATTTTTTCATTTACAGATTAAGATCATGGAATTCTACTCAACTGTAAAAACTGTCAGTTACAAAGGAAACAATCAGAAATATCGATCACAATTACCATGAAAGAGCCCTTCACAATTCTTGTTTTGTCCAACCAATTGTCCAAACCTAAAGTTGTTTCTTTAAATATATTTTTATATTAGCAAATTTTATAAAACGAGGAAATGCAGAGATGTAATAACGTGGTACAAGCACTTTAAAATTGTACTTTAGTTCAGTACATAGTTATTGTACTTAGCCACATTCCACTCCTGTCATAGTAAGTGTTTAGGAGGTGTGGATGCATTCATAAAGCTATTATTATTCCATCCCGTCTCACCGGTCTCCATGTTGAGCAGCAGGTCTTGGCAGTGCTGCTGGGCCTGCTGGACCTCCTTCTCCAGCTCTCGTCTTTCGCCCGGCGTGAACAGAGAGCTTTCTTTGCTGTCAGACAGGAAGTCCGCCAACTGCGACTCCAGGTGACCCAGTACCTGCTGCCGCTCTGCCGGAGACTGAGAACGGACCTGACATGTGACACACGGAGGAAGAAGGTCAGAACGGCAGAGCAGAAGGAAAGCAAACAAACAAAACTAAACAAAGGAGTAAAAGAAAAAGAGTGTACACACACACACACACACACACACAGCCTCACCGTGTTCAGGTTCCATCCGGAGACAATCCTGATGTCTTTGAGCAAGTAGTGCCAGGACACCACACTCTTCATGTTTATATGCAGCTGATGCCACAGAGACATGACCTTCTGGTACAACTGCTCTGCTCTGTACACACACACACAGAAACACAAAGTTGTTAATATCCAGCGACAGCCTACACACCGTGTTGTCAAAGAGTCAGTGCATATGATTCTAAAATAAAGTGAAGTCATGATGGTAGTGAAACAAAAATACTGGCAGAACAACACTCAAATCACCAAGAAAAACTTATTACTTCTACTTATCTACTGTATATCTTAAGCTATTTGTAGACAAAATGACACCACAAAAAATCAACCTCCATTAGTTTTTGGGTTTAGGAATTAAAGCCAAATTTTTCTTCTTTCATGTTTCAATTATGTATCTCACCTGCCAGCTGTATCAATGGCCTCCTGGTTTGGAGGCGGGACGGTGAAACACACTGACGGGACCATGGCTTCATTTCCCGTCGGACTGATCACCTTCCACTTGGTTCTTTGAGAGTTGTCCTCCAGCACACACTCCTCGCCTCGGCTTATTGTGATCTGAGAGGAAGCAGGGGTAAGGAATGATACAAAAAGAGAAAAACAAAGAGGGACAGATGGAGATAAAAAGAAGGAGGTTATGGAGAGATGGATGCGGGAAGAAGAAAGGAGTAAAGAGGAACAGAAGGAGAGAACATGAAGAACAAGATGGAAATGTGAGAAGGAAATTGAAAGTATAATTATGGTTAAAGAAAGATGAAGGACATTGGAAAACAGGATGAATGGAGGAAAGTCAGATGAAAGAGAGAAGGAAAGCAAGGGAGGGGAAATCAGGAGAGAGAGCAGAGAAAACATGTAAACCAAAAGCTGATGACAACAAACTCATAATGCAAGACAAAATGTAAACATTCATGGAGTTAGCAGAAGCCCCGAAGTGAAATGACAAAGTCACACAGGAACGATGTCGTGTGGACTGACGCTGCTTTGTGCTTCTCAACTGAAAGCTTTTATTGTGAAAGCAGCAAAAATTCGGCAAACTCAAAGTTAGGTTTACTTAAACCTGAGCTGGGTTTCACAAATTCAGAAGCACAGCACAGGACAAAATCAAAGTTCGGGATTAGAATTGGCTTTAAAATAAACACACGGCAAAGCCATGGCTGTGGGGAAGAGTTTTAGGGCTGCACATTAAAGGCCACTGCTGTTCTGCCTCCCCCACCCACCCACCACCCTCTCTCACCCCTTCCCTGCACACACACACATCAATACATCAATAATGCAAAGCTGTGCACGCACAGTAAATACATGAAATGTAAATTGAAGCTTAAAGCTGTGACTTGCTATTGTCTGACTGGCTGAATGAGCCTCAGAGCATGAACTGTGTAAGATTCAGTTCATTTTAGCTCACTGATTGCCACCCTTATCAACATTAAAGTGAATTTTATCCCTTACCCTTCACTTCTTGTGTGCCAAGTACATGAATGTACAAAAAGGAGATTAAATCAATGGTGGACACAGAGGGAAAGTGTTTTTGTGCTCTTCCGTACATGTGTGTACTGACTGTATCCTGTTCCTCAAGTTTTATTTTCAAAGAGCCGCTGACTTCTTCAAGACAGTTTTATTGTTGTTGGATTGTCCATGTTTCAGTTTTCAAGCTTAAAGTCCTTGCTATTTATGACTTCAGTTGTTTTTTCATCACTTCCGCCCTCAAATTTTGAGAGGGAGCACGTTTGCCTTGTCCTGCCAGGACCAAGATTTATTTAACCATGACACTGCCATGTGCACAAATAAAGTTTAATCTCCATGGTTCCATTTATGATTTTTGGTTTAGCTGATTTGATTTTTTTTTTTAAAGGAAACCAACTGACAGTAAAACCTGAATCAGCTGATAAGAGGGAAGCAACCAGGGCAGTGCAGTGTGTACAGTGTAAGAATCTGAGGTGAGAGAGGGAGAATAAGGCAGCTATACCTGGACGTTTGTCTTGCCAGCCCAGCCGACAGACGAGAGGAAGGGAAGAGGAGGAGGAAGAGGAGGGAGTGAGAAGGGAGAGGCAAAAAAAAGGTACATGAGGGTATGGAGAGAGAGGAGGAGACACAGGACAGTGAAGGAGAGAAAGATTACTTTTGGTCATGTGCACGTTTGTCCAGACGTTTGGTGAATTTCAGCTCACACTGATTCGTTTAGTTAAACTTCAGTATAACAACACAAGGTGCCACAGTAAAGCTTTGTGCCAACTTGTATTTTTTCTTCTTCTCTTTCTGTCTTTTTTTTTTTTCAGCTCAGTGATGTGGCCAAGGACCAAACCACCGTCCTTCTTCACCTGGAGACAACACCTCACATAAAGTATGCTTCAGTGGACAAATTGACCCTGAGGAACTGAACACAGCAAACTAAAAATAGCAGCATAAGGCGGCAGCAGCATGTCCACCCTGCTGGAGTGCTGGGTGCCGGTTTTCCACTGCGCCCACAAAGGGGATGAGACAAATGTATAATTGATTGGCTTTCAGATTCGCTGAGGACATCTCGGCTGAGAGGAAGACAGACTTCACCAGTTTTCAGGTATTTTCTAAAAATGTTGCATTGAGTGGAAAACAATGCACAACCTTTGGTCATTGTTGAGCTGAAACAAAGATCCATTCATAGAGTTTTCTGAGGAGAACAAAGGCAAAGATCTGCCATTATAAGCACAACATCAATGGTAAATCCTGGATCATAAACATGACTCAATTTAAGTTCTACATTCAGTGCTGCTATTTGTACTCGTCAAATAAAATGAAATGAAAACAGTTGAAGCAGTTACCAAAAAAATTCTACCGCTGCAGTTTATTCATCAATATGGACTACCTGGGCTGAGCGGAGTTTGTGTTGACGTACTCATAAATCTGAAGTTGAAAACACATCAGGAAGCAGCTAAAATAAGAAGAGCCACAAAGTGGCTATGGAAGGGCTTTGGAGAGGAAGTGCAGGGCAGAGAAGAGGCGGTCGGTGGTGAGGGTTAAAACAATAGAGTGGGGAGGTCAGTGGTTAGCTGGTGCTACATATAGACACATTTTGGCCTGGTAGTCCTTACATAACCTTTACTAACACTCACATCTGAGAGCTGAGATAAGAAAGCAAGACTGGCTTATTTTGGCTTAACTGGGTGAACACATTTGCAGTTTTCAGAAAACTTAAATGTATGACAGTTCCCATACTTCTATCTGTCTGTAGTCGCAAACAGCTTTGATGGGTGTTGTTGTTCCCAGGATGCTCTCTGCGCTGCGGGGGCGGAGCTGCACCACTGTCTTGGCTCGGCCAACCAGGCTTGCCACCGTACTGCGGTACTCAATCAGCTGCTCCTTCTCCTCCTACATGACGGAGAAAAATCATTATACAGCCATGTTGTCTGTCACGTCATGTTCTGGTCAAACATGCAGCTTCCACTGAGGATGATGAAGTGATCATTAGTTTTACAGATAACTGGTCATACAGCAAAATGTTGGAAATTTACATCTCATACATGTCAAATCAAATTAAACACACTGAGACAATATTTAGTGTGGTAGGTTCTGCAAAATGTAATCAACTTTTTAGCCTGGCTGTATCCAGATAAAACCAGGTGATCCGGTGAAAACGCAGGTTTTCTCAGTCATCTGAATGAGGCCCGTCCGTTTTGGCTGTGGCGGTCTGAGCCAATGCTGCCGCCCAAAAAGAACACAGCTGGCTGCAGTGAAAAAAAGTTGAAATCGGCTCAGCTTTTTTGCCGCAGCCGGCCGTGTTACGCTGTGGCAGCCAATCATGTAACGGGGTCGTCTTCCAGCAACCGACCACCACCAGTGGAATTGGGGAGGAACAGAGTTCATAACTTGACATCTCATACTGGGTCCTGTTTTGTTATTTAAATGACACTCACACCACCGGACAAGCCTGCAACGTTTCTGCAGACCACCTGATTTGGACTGAATACAGCCTTAGTCCCTGAGATAAGTGGACTCAGCTGCTTGTGTTAGCTAGTGCTTTAACCATTAAACATTAAAAAGTGAGCTCTTTACTCTGACAGGTGGAACTACGTTTAATTTCAACCACACCATGAGTAGAGAGAGTCATTAAGGATCCATTACAGTGAGACACACACACAAAAAAAAGAGACATAAATGTGAGGGAGAGGTTGAGACAGAGCGAGATAGAGAGAAGTTTAGACGAAGCCTTGCAAAAATAACTTCATACGTCACACCTTTGAAATGAATTTCACACTGAGATGGCTTTCGCTGCAGTCAGCACTA
Source organism: Naso thynnoides (assembly GCA_029783665.1). Taxonomy (NCBI): domain Eukaryota; kingdom Metazoa; phylum Chordata; class Actinopteri; order Acanthuriformes; family Acanthuridae; genus Naso; species Naso thynnoides. The sequence continues at coordinate 2,758,296 of JAQLOL010000008.1, read as the reverse complement.
TTATAGCAAGTCAAATGAAAAGCTGGAAGAAACGTGACTGATACAGAGCTAAATAAAAATGTTAGCGCATTGGGAATTACAAACTGATTATCAACACAAAATCAATGACCATTATGAATATCTTGGGAAAGAGAGTTGAGGTTTGTACTAAATTACAAAGATGAATTTTATGTACTTACAGTGCCAGCTATTTTCCTGACATCTAACAATTAACAAAATGCACAATGAGGTAAATCAAAACAAAGGGTATGGTTAAATCAAGCAGCCTCCCATAAACTCTACTCTCCCTAACGATGGGCGACAACACTTATTTAATAACCTCTTCTCCAGTTAGATGAGAGTCAAACAAAAGGTTGATCTACTTGTGTTCCATTTTCTACAGTAACAGCTACCTCCTCCCCATGAGAGATGAGGACCAGCAAACTGGAAACTTTGGAGCTAAGAACTCTTTAACATACACACACAGAGTCAGACAGACAGAAACAAACACACAAACAGATGTAAACACAGTTAGACAGCATGTGACTATATCAACATACTGTACGAAGCAACACACACACAGATCTGTGAAAAGAGCAGCTGTTTGTGACAAACTAACACACCTTTTTATTGAGAGGATATGCTCACTGCTCTGGCCTGTGGAGCGTTGCCCAAACTAGCTCTGCCATCTGTTTGAACTCAGAGGCGTGTGTGTGTGTGTGTGTGTGTGTGTGTGTGTGTGTGTGTAAGGTTGGTGTGAAGATGGCAGTCTCATAAATGTGCCACAGGAGGGATGATTCAGCAGAGCTACTCTCTGAAAGATGACTTCACCCTGTCATGTGCTGCGGCTGCCTGAGGCAGAGCACAACAGTCAGGAAGCTGCTGCTATGCAAACACTTCAGCTGTGTCTCTGTTGCTCCTGTGCGACAAAATAGTTAGAATACGGCCATTTCATGCAGAGGCTAGAAAACAAATGTTTCCACAAGCATTTGCCGTGTGAACATTTGGCCCGTTCATGACTTGTAGACCAAAAGGAAAACAGTGCGCTTGCATAAAAATAAGACTTACCATCTGTATACATATCTGTTTAACTCTGAATTTTAAATAGGCTTGAATTAGGGCAACAATACCAAAACACAAGGCAAGGAAGGAAAAGCCTTTGCTAGGGTAATTTAAGACTTAAATCAACAATTTCTACTGTTTGCCATTAATTAACTTGACTGCCTTGCTCAAGGGCAATGACACTACTGAAAAAGGAGTAAGCCAAGTCAATTCTTTTTATCTGTTCAGTTATTCCAGGAATTCAGTGCCTTCATTGACAGAAGGTAACTGGCCCACTAAGCTGTCCACTGTACCACTAAGAACTGCAGATAAAACCGGAGACGGCAGCTGAGGGAAGGTAGATACCATCGAGTCTTGCAGCAGGTCCTCCAGTTTGCTCAGCCTGCTGTTCTTGTCACAGGTGTACTGTCTCTTGATGGTTTCCTGGAGCTGGCGCAGGTACGACTCACATTCTCGAGCGTCACTCACAAACTGACAAAAGGAGACAAATTGAAACATTAGATTTTTACAGAAACCAGCAGAGGAACCTGGTAATGGCTCGGTAATTATTTTTTGCATTAATAGTACTTATTCAACTAAGTAACAATAGTAACTGTCTGACAATTAAGGATTTTAATTCAGAGTATAATGCAGTATTCTTTTTTTTTTTTTTTCTATTGCTGATTTTCTGGGTTTTTCCTTGACAGTATAGAATAGGCAACAATAAGCCATGAGCTTCAGCCTATTCCTTTTTTGGTTATTGACTGTGATGAATTTTGTGTGAAACAATCTTTATTTTGTAAGATGTAAGCAACCAAAATAAATTATTCATAACTATTCAATTACCTTAACTCTGTTCAACATACAGTGGGCATCATGTCTTTGTAATCAGTGGCCAGAGGATATTAGGCAAGTAATACAAACTTATTCATTTTAAGCTTTACAGAGATTGTGTCATTGTGTGCAGAGGACTTTTGCAAAACGAGTCTAGCTTACAGGTAATTTTGTAAATTTTGTGAGAAATACTGTGAAACTGAGACAGCAGCTTAACTGAATATTCTCCCAATTTTGCAGATGTGTTTATTTTTTTGAATTCTCATTTTAAAAACTACTTTTTTTTTTTTTTGCTTACGAGCAGAACTATTACGGTGTTTGTTGCCGGTTAGTTGCCTCACCTGAAAGTATGCCGTGTTATCTTTGAGATGCTGTTCGACACACACACAGAGCTGGGTCACCCACTGCCACTGAGTCTGCAAGGCTGCACTGTAAGCCTGACAACATGCAGAAAGATGGAGACAGGGAGGAGGGTGCATGTAAGTCATTGACACACTGGAGCTTGTAGTGAGAGCTCAAAAGCAACTGTGTGGTAATACACAGTGGCAGAAAACAGGTAGTATGTCCCAAATCAGTGTGGTTATTTCAATAGACACTGCTTTTCATTTAGTGTTTCTATTGTTCGCTATGAAGGTTTACAAAAGGTCACAGACAGCAAAACAGAATCATCATGAAGGGCACAGTAAGGCATTTAGCTTCAACTGTTCCTGCAAATGAGTCACAGAGGCAAAACCCGACATCTCTAAAGGTCATTCAGCCTGACTGGATAAAGTCGTAGATTCACCTCCACAGTCTGTTTAGCTGGATGGTTCTCCTGGCAGAGACGGTGGGCTGTTTCCTGAAGTGCCTGCATCACTCCTTGTTTCTCATCCAGCTCTAACCTCATCTCCTGTAAACACAACGGGAAAAGCAGGAGGGCTGATTAGAGGATTATTATGGTACCGGCATGGTGTAAGAATAGTTTTCTGAGCATGTGAACAATTCATCTGAGTTCCGTTGCGAGGAAAACCAATTTGGAGATAATGGTGTTTTTTGAGAGCCACAGCTCGTTTAATGTAAGTTTGTTGTTTTTCTTTCCATAAGAAAAACAACAACACCCCTTTTCTCTGTAAAATTCCAGAAGTTTCGGGTCTACAGTCTGTCTTTTCTGATTTGGCAGAGGAAATCATCAGCATATGTGATCGCCCCTCTTCCTCCACTCACGCTGTATAACTCTCTCTTGGCGTTCATGTTGGGGTTGTTGTCGCTCCAGTCGAAGGCGATCTCCTCTTCCTCTCTCTCATTGAGCCAGATCAGCTCCTCAGTGCAGTGCGACACAAACGCCTGCAGGTTCTCCAAGCTCCGAAGGCGCCATGACGAATGTTCCTATGGAAACCACACAAACAAACATCATCGTCATGCTGATCAGCAGTGCGAAGAGAAATAAAAAGAATATCCTCTGTTCTCTGGTTTGTATTGCTGTCAGTCTTGGTGAACTCGCAGTGATATTAGAGGATGTTTCAATTAGAGCATTGCACTGTGAAGACAACAACGTCCTTGGAGACAATCACAGCAAACGACATAAAAAGTCTTCCGAACATGAAATATACATTTTTAATGATCTCTTATAACAAAATTAATTGGTCTTTTCTGCTTTCTTTAAAATATGAATGAAGGCATACACCGTTTTTTTCTTTATATAAATTTCTTTTTTCAGTACCCATGTAGGATTTATACATTTTCGTATGATTTTTCTTGGTTACAGAAATCACTAACATGTTTTCTTCTCCAACCTAAATGCGTAGTTGTACCCCATATATTCTTGATCGTATGCATTTTCAGTAGATTTGTGGTTTAGACGTATAGAAATGACACTCTGTCTATGTTTCTTCTGGTTAATATGACAAGAACAGAAGCAAGAGTACACAAAGAAATAAAAAAGAGTGATAAAGGGCTGATTTAGGGGAGAGAAGCAAAGAGAGAGCAGATGCATAATTATGTGTTTTTAGTATGAGAGTGCTGTCATGGTCAAATGGGATTAGCGAGGAAGGGGGAAAACAGGGAAACAAAGAAGAAGAAGTGTGTTACCTCACACAAACACACACACATACACACACAGCTCTTTATCTGAGACTGACCAGTAGTTTGCAGTATTGGTGCTCCAGCTTGGCCAGGGTTTCAGAATAGTTGCTCTTGAAGTTTGAAGAAACTTTAGCCTGAAGGAGACGAAAGTAAAGCTCCATTAAAAAGTACAAACCCAGTAGAGAAATGTCTGTGATCATGTATAAGTGACGTGTGTGTCTGTGTGTGTGTTTGTGTACCTCATAGCTTCGTGCCTCCTGTAGGCCGCTCATTAAGTCTTCCACTGCAGTGTGTACGGTGTTGTGCTCTTGGAGGTTGTTTTCTACAGAGGGAAGGTCTGCGCCCCATTCAGCTCGCTCTAAAAGATCCTGAAACACAAAGAAACAAATTATAAATATTTTTTAAATGATTAATTCTTGCTCTTAATTCTAGGCTGTTGTTTTTTTTACAGACACAATATTAATTTTTATATGAATGTGCTTTCAGACTTGTGAATGATGTGTCCCCACATTTCAGTGCTATAAAAACTGACCTGTGACATTGTATTACAATTGTCATTTGGATTTTTTTCCCCCTTATTGTTATTTTCATCTTATTTTTGTGGTCATACATTTGGATTGTAAAGCCTGATGATGAAGTCTATTATGACACGGGTGTGTTTGTTCGAAAAACAAACAAACGAAAAAAAAAAAACTGACCTGTGTCTCCTCCACCCATCCGAGCAGCTCATAGATGAACCGCAGGCTTCCTTCGTCCTCTGACGAGGACATGGCTACCAGCTGGGATCGAGCCATTGGTCGCCGCAGGAGTGCGGCACTTACCGCTCCCACAGCACCCACAGCTCCCAGCAGTGTCTGCCCCAGTGTCAGGCCACTGTCTGTGGCTCTCTGGCTCATGTGCTCTGCCCCTGTGCTGCCCAGGGCCTGAGCAAAGTGGCCTTTCCTGTAGACGCTGGAGCACTGCAGTCTGAGGGAGACCAGCTCCTCTTGAAGGCAGGACACTCTGGTGATGCAAGACAAAAATATTTTGTCACTGGAGGGAAGAGGTTAAAGTCCAGAGATTTCAAACAGTGACCCTCTCTCAAAGTGTCCTACTATAAAGCAACACATGCATTCAAAACAACTGCATTTAACGTGTTATTTATGGAAGAATAAAAGAGCAGACTGCTGCTTTTCCATTAGGGTTGTGGTCAAATGCTGAAGGGAAAGGGTTAAAAATGCAGACTGGTCCTGCTATTGTAATTATCTTGGAGGGGTTTTTTTTCTGTCAGAATGTATAAGTTTATAGTTGCATTAAAAGTCATTAAAATGGCTATTTCATCCCCTTTTGTAATGGCAGTCTTCTGTTTTCATCAGAGCACCTTCATACAGAATTTAGATCAGCAGGTAATCATGAGATTTAATGGCAAACACAATGCAACATGTTGGCATATAATGAAGTACACTGAGCAGTTTGCATTCCCGCTAAGTGTCTGTAATATATTAATTAATTAGACAAGAACCACGTTAATGAGTTGAACCCTTTACTCATTACTCATTTGAATAAACCAAGTCAGTCACCTCAACCACTGATCCTTTTTACTCCAGACTCACCTGAATGCCAGCTCCTCCACCTGGTAGTATTTCTCATCTCGGAGGACTTTCAGCTCCTGGTTAAGATGTACGATGAGCGACTCGCAGTCCTGCAGGTAGCAGGCCAGTTCTCTCTCACACTGAACCGCCTCGCCGCTCTCCACTCGAGACACATCCTGGACACCAGAGGAGAGAAACTTTGATGAGGCTTTGTTTTTTGTTTATTAGCCAACTTGATGAATGTGCAGTTTAGTGCTCCCCTGCCACAGATTCAGCGAACAACAAATGAAACTAAAATAGGTTTAATGGGTAAAGCAACAGCAAACACCAGCAGGTTGGCTTTAGTAAAAGATCATTGGACCCTTTACAGTTTTTAAGGCAAGTTTGAGACCAGATTGAGGCAAGAAAGTCTGTAGTGAAGAAAGAAGGCAAAGTGGCAGGAAAATATTTATTGTCCCAGAAGCCAACTTTACACATTTTCAAATTAAACCCAACCACCTTGCGTGTGCATATGTGTGTGTGTGTGTATGTGTACAGGAGTGCAGTCCAGTATGAGAGGTTCAGCACTCACAGCCTGAAGTGTGTTCTTGGCGAGGGTGAGCTTCTCCTCACAGTCCAGAGCCATATTCTGGATCTTATTGGCCCTCTGAAGCAGCAATTCCAGCCTAAAAAAACACACATGTGCGCATGTGCACACACACACACACACACACACACACACACACACACACACACACACACACACACACGCGCAC
>JAQLOL010000008.1:2730513-2751955 GCA_029783665.1 Naso thynnoides | reverse complement strand
CACACACACACACACACACACACACACACACACACACACACACACACACACACACACGCGCACAGAGGTCAAACAGGAATGTCCCTGAAAATTCCACTTGATGAAAAATTGAACCCAAGCAACTGCATCAACAAATTTAACTGGATTTGTGTACATGCACAACTGTGCATATCAGTGTGAGTGTGTGTGTGTGTGTGTGTGTGTGTGTGTGTACCTCTCCACAGCTGGCCGTAGAGCCTTCTCTCTTTCCAGCATCTCCAGAATGAGTTTGCCCCACTCCTCCTCGAGGTCATTGGGATGGAGGCCCTGAGGAAGCTTAATACGACCAAACTCTATCCACACCTGGAAACACACACACACAGAGTAACACTTAACACTCCTCAATCATTCAGTAAAAGAGCACACACCATAAAACACTAACAAACTCTATAAAAGCCTCCATTGCATGAGAATTCTATGAACGATCATCAGTCAGACCACACGGAAACACTCTGGGAACATCAGCTGAGTAAGGATAAAGGCAAAACTATAATCAACCATCATGTGTTTGTGTTCAATCAAACAAACAAACTGCTGCATTGATAACAGCTAAACTGAGGAAACGACTTCGCTCCAGGAGACAAATGGATGAGTCAACTCTCACAATCACACCGATAACAAAAACTATCTCTCATGGACATTCTCTTAATCCCCCTGAGCTGAACCCCATGATGCACACTGAGCTCTGCACATGGTGCCGAGTGTCGGTCACCTTCTCCTCCATCTCTACACTCTGTTCTCTTTTACCCTCATTCATGTTCCGCCTCTGTTCATTCTCACCTCCAGCAGTTTGTAGAAGTGCTCGATGTGACCTTTCTCAATCTCCTTTGCGGGGATCTCCGTCTCTTTGAAATGGACGTACTCGTTGTAAAGTGCCTGAAGAAGGAGAAAGACAGGAGTTGATGACAAGCACTGTGGGTTAGTATAAACACTTTAAGGTCAAACACAGAGTCAATACTTGTTATCAGAGGTAAAAGCTTTGTAATCACAGTTTCTCTCCTTGGTTGGTCATTAGTTAGTTTCTCAAAAGGCAACCCAAGCTATGTATTTGACTGCTTCCTTTACACCTCCCTCTGTCTTTTCTCTCAGGCTTTAGACGTCATGTGAGCTGTTATTTGCTCACAGCAGCATCCTTTCTCACACTATTGTACTCTTCCTCTTTCAAAACCACTCCTCTTCCCTGCAAATTAAATCCTTTTAATCCAAATTCTTCACTCCTTCTCTCACTCAGTCTACCTCTTTGAGTTGTCCATTTTATTAAAACTCTGTCACTCCCTCCCCTTCCTCTGTCCCTTCATTTGTTCTTTCAAGGTTTTACAGAAATTGCTTGTCAGCCCTCTTTTATTCCTGGCTGCATGTTGGTGGGACTGAAGAGAAAGAAAGAAAAGGCTGAGAAAATGTGTTGGGATTTTATTCCAGCTACAACAAAACATGTTCGCAAAGAGGTATTCATGTGGCTTTGAGGAAACAGGGCTACATCTATATGCAACTAATTTCAGAAAGGTTTGGGGGTAAATTCTAACTAGCGGTTTTTACACAGAGACCCTGCATCAGCACCACGTTGAAGGCTCACCAATAACCCACCTTCTAATTGAATGTTTTTTTACACAGAACCAAGCAGCTCAACTTTAAGCTGCGTCAGTCTGTCATTTTAATCAGGGAGCAAGGGTCACAGATTCAAAGGAGACGTAACTGGTGTGAGGACAACCAGCATCAGCATCAGCCTTCTCTGTTAAGATATGCCACATGCGCACCAAACTACGTCAAAATGGTGGAAAACGCTGACAATAATAACGTAACACAGTCATGAAACCCATCTAGTATAGAGCTGCCTCTGTTGATTTTCTTTAAGCTGAAAAATGCTCAACATGTGACACAATCTTGTGTAAAGTAATGAGTACAAAATTCTCCAGGCTACGTATCCACAGTGGTAAATTTTTGCCAAGTACACGTGTACATTTTATGATTTTTTTTTTTTTAAAGAAAAAAAAAAGAAAGAAAGAAAAAAAGAAAAAGACGGCCGTTTTCTCATGGATCAGCAGGTTGCTGCGGGTCCCAGACTCTCCCTTGCCTCACAGCTGTGTACTTCATCAAGTGAAACTCTGAATAAGTCCACTCATTCCTTTTTTTTTTTTTTTTTTTTAAACACAACTGAGTTCAAATTCCCTACCACAGACAATTAAAGAAGTGATCCCACTGCACAAAACAGCAGAAAAACTCTGACAGTAATGTGAAACACTCATAAATGTTCAATCTGTCATAATTCTGTTTGATTCGGCAAGTTTTTCTCTCCTCTGTCAAGACAAATGCCTGCCCCTGACCTGCCCTAACTGCGCGGCAGAGGCACATTTAACCCACGCTGAACAGGCTGTGTAAAAGAAGGGGGACTGTTTTGAGGATCATTGACCTTTCAAAGTCACTATAGAGAGGAGGGTCACTTTCCTCCACGAAGCTTTTCCCTTCCTCTGTTTTCTTTTTTGTGCTTCAAAGAACACAAACTCATACTAATTCAACAAAGAAGCAACTAGAAACTGCACATATGTGATTTTAAAAAGTAAAAGCTTTAAAAAACAAATATATTTATCAAACTAGTCTAAGGTGGTCACCTTGAGTTCCACAGGGTTTTGTGGAAAGTTCTTGTTGGCCATGAGGGCCGTATGCTGGCGGCTCCACTGGAGCAGAGAGGAGAACCTGGACTGGTACTCTGACCAGCGCTGGTCCACCTCCTAATGACAAGAGGAGAGGAGAGGAGGAGGAGATGGAAAAGGCGAAGGGGACGAAGATGAGAGGAGAGATTTGTTAGTAGGATATCATACATCACACATTTCATATTCAGACTCCCTTAGATACAATTTACAGACATGCTTCACTTTAAAAAAGTAATTTGTAATAAATGACTACGACATTTTTCATGTACATTATCAAATTCCAGATCATTGCTCATCAAGTTGCACGCTGAAGAATTACAATAAAAGAACTGAAGATAAAGAAAGAAACATGTATTAAAACTGATACTAAAAATGAACAGGAAATGAGGTGGGAGTGTAATATGAATACAATTACATTATAGGCTCAGAAGAACGGTACAAACGCAGCAGCATGTTTACTGATAATGCATCAAGAGGGAGAAATGTAGTTAAAACCAGAAGAAAAAGGTGCATCATCCATCTGTCATGAGCTCAAACTAATAAATGGCTGCACAGTGAATGTGGTGTAAATGGATGGAGCTGAATGTGACGTACGTTTGCAGAGATGCCCTCTCCTCCCTCAGGGATTTTGGGAAAGGCATCATAGATGGAGGAGACGTAGGTGATGACCGACTTCTCATCTGGAGATGGAACATCAACGTCTGAAAACAAAGAAACAAACAGGATTTTACATAAAGACTTACATAAAGTTTGGTGTTTAACGCATCAGTTACAAGAAATCATGACATTTGAATTTTTAGGTAGCACAAAGCTCAGTGAACAAAAAAATGAAGTATTTTAAAGTGCAGAGAAAATCAGCCTGTATTCAGCCATGAGCAGGCAGGAAGTCAGTTGAACTTTGTATTCTCACCCTCAGCGTCCAGCAGTCTCGTCACCCCTAGCGACTCAGCGATTTCAAAGGCCTGCTCGAGGTTCTCCCGGTTACTCTGCCGCGACACCACCTCCATGTCGATCAGGTCTGGCCTGGAAATCATGCACAGAGGGGACGTGTTAATTAAGGATGGGACAATTATCTTTCTTATTGTTTATTACAACAAAAATACTCACAATAATTTAATCGGGCTAAATTTCAACCAGTCACTGCTATGAATAACCTAATGTGAAACTAACTATTCATGCTAATGAATCATAAATAGTTCATGCTACAGTGCAGGTTGGACTTTATAGAACAGAGCAGACTTACTCAGAGAGTGTTTTTTATTTATCCTTTATTTATGCAGGATATCTTATAATTTATCATTACATTATTTACTTGTTTATCATGATTTTTCCCCTATGAGTATGATTCAATAAAGGCTGTAAGGTACAATGATTACAGTATGTTTCACTGTCACTCTCTCTCTTTTTTAAAAAAGTTTTCTAAATATATCCATTTATATTTAGAATTTTTTCAATTTTTTTTTCAATTTTTTAAAAATAAGAACTGGCATCTAACGTGAAAAAAATCCAGTACATCCATCCTGAGCTCTGACTTTACGATTCTACCAGTTAAAAAGCTTACAGTATGTTACTGTTCATCCTCTTACCTGTATCTGTGCAGCAGAGCGTTGAACATGCGTCCGTCGCTCCAGGATGAGGTGAAGTTGACGCAGCGGAGGCCGGGGTAGCCTTCTGTCGCCTGCTGGCTCCATAATAGCAGCTTCTCTTTGGCAGTGAGGTCACCTGACTCGCCGCTTACATAGATCTCTGAAATCTGGAGGGAACAGAGCGAGAGAGGAACAGAGCAAAGGTTACTATGAGGATTCAACATGTCTTGTCTGCAGAAATGTGATCAGAAACATAAAATCACCAAACAATAATTCTCTGCTGAGTGATGTTGCTAAATGTGCTGAAACAAACTGAGTTGCACGTCCACAATCCTGAGTCTATTTTGTAGAATCCGTCATTGTTCATTTCAGTTGCTTTTTAAGATCTTGCTGCCTTTATTATGGTCCAACTTGAGGCATCTCATTACCAACCTCCTGACAGAATATAAAGTGACAAATTGAGCTTCACTCACACATAATATCCCCATTACAGAACCACAGCCACAGTGAGTCAGCAGAAACAGCTAAATACTATGGCCATGAATTACAAAAAACAAAAAAACATCACTCTGATTCAAGTTGTCATCTCCCTTTGACCCCTCATTCGTTTCCCAGATAATCAATAATACACAGTCTGCAGTCTCGCCTGCTCATTAGCTTGTGCCCCCCACCCCCCCCCCCAGCATCACGCCGCCTGTCCTTCTTCTCCTTCTGTCTCTGCCTCTCCCTCCCAAACCTCGATCTGTCTCTCCAGTTTTTCGTGTTGTTTGATCTGTTCTGCCTCAGATGCTGATCAATCTGCTCAGCCTTCTCATCCTCTGCCTCTTTTACAGTCTTTGCTACCTTCAGTCTTCCTCTATTCAATTCCCCTGTGACTGATGTTTTACTGATGAATACCATGTATGAGGTCGGATTTTCAGCTTATTTTAATATGTAGAATGTGTCAGGGACTTAGAATAGCTACTCGCCTTTCGAATCGCCACAAACAGCTTTGATTTTCAGGATTAGGATTTGCATCTTGTAGGATGCTGTTGTGCAGCTCCTGGAAGCCCTTTAGGGACGTACAGTACATGTTTACTAAAGGCCAGAAGAGAAGCTTCCATGGAGACTGACAGATACTTTATCTCCGTGGTCTGCCCACTAAGCTACACGGCAACTTTGGCCTTTTTTCCTCAGTGTCCTTCTTCCTCTTAATTTGCACTCTTTAGGTCCAACTGTCCAGCAGTGACAAAGGCAGAGTGATGTATATGCAGCGACTTTCAGCGCTTGGCTGTTGTTATCGTCATCAGTATTCTTCTGCCATCCCTCCTTCCCTCACTCACTGTCCTAAAATCCTCTCTCTCTCTCTCTCTCTCTCTCTCTCTCTGTCTTTTCGTTTCTGTCTCTCTCCCTGCTGCTAATATAGAGCAGTATGAAAGTCCAGTGTGTGCCAGGAGACTGCAGCAACAGCCAAAAGACATGGAGGGGGAGGGAGAAGAGCGAGAAGGGAAACAAGATTTTTAAAAAGCAAGGCCAGTGAAGGAAGAGAGGAGCTGACTTATGACAGCATACTGCATATAGTTAGCACTTATAGGGTGATTTTTCTGAAATTCTTGTTACGCACAGAAAAGACATAAATCTAGACATAGATGCAGACATGTGGTTAAAAACTAACAACAAAGCATTAACAGAGACACCCAAAATATTCATAGATAAAGACTTCAAACACACACACACACAGACACACACACTGGATTCAGATGTACCACCATGTTCTCACACTCCATTCTCACACTAACATGCTGACTACAGGCACATGCTCTCTTCTGAACACCACACATCAGCAGCCATCACCCATATGTCCATCCACCAAAATAGGTGTGTGATATTACAAGCAGCAGGCATTTCCATGTCTGCCTCACTGAGTTTACACACATTGTGTAACTAATAAAAATACAAATAAAAATGATGGAATTTTAAACTTGAATCAACAAACGTGAATCCTGCGGTGTGTTTTCCCACAGAGCTCTGTCTGTTTGTATGCATCTATGAGCTCCTTTGCAGAGGAATACAGAGCATCTAATCCTCCATGTGAATATTAATACAGCTCTCAGTGTGAGGGCTGCATCTGCACGGAGAGCCTACACTCACTGCAGCAGTATGTCATCCACCAGTTACTGATGTGCATGACTGACATTTCTTATTCATAGTATGCACATACTGTATATAAAGCAGTTTGCTTTTGACAGCGAAAGAACTTTGATCGAATACTTTAAACTCAAGGTTCAGTCGCCTTTCAGGAGCTTCTGGCTGCAATTCATTGAGCTTATTATCACATGACCGGATGACTGACTTTGGTTGCTTCCATTTTTCAGAAGAAAGGCAGTTAGAATAGTCAAATGCTCCTGAAAATCCAACACTGAGTTTAGATTATTTTTTTGCATTCACATGTTCTTGCAGTCAAGAATGAACCTCTGTGTGCTCTTTTTCTACAACAAGAAGTTGGCCACGTCAACATAAAGGAAAACTTTTTAAATTAAAATGCAGCCATGAGATGTCTACACCCTGTGAGTGAGAAAACTCTATTGTTTGATAAGCTAATTACCACTTCACTTGTTGTCAACACATCTGACAAGCACACTAGTTCTTGCCTTTTGTGGAGCTAACAACCAGTGTAGTCATTAGAGCATGTCAGCTTAGCTTTAGTTTCTTTGCTAGATTAATCTACTCAGTATTCAACTTGCAAACACAGCCAGTAACATGTTCAATAACTTTACTGAAGCTCCAACTTGTAGATCTAAAAACATTCTCCTGTCGTAGTAACACGCTCCACATGTAATCAACTCTCCCTGATGGGACAGTTGACTTATTATTAGTTTAATCCTCACAACTGATTTCTTGCTTGTTCTGCTCCACTTGACGTCCATGTTGTGCCTGTTGTGGAGACAATAAGATGTGTGGCACAAATAAACTTCTTCAATGAATGAGTATGTGACAAGTTAAACATGCGTTTTTGCAGACATCAAACTAGGTGGAGGCAGCCACTCAGACAAAAAACAATGTAACAGTGCTCCATGTGTGAGCCTGAAACATACTAATTTCCACCAGGACTAGTCTAACTATAGGCTACACACACAAACACAGATTGCAGCACTGGTCACGTGACATGCGCCTCACCAAGAGGCTCAATGGCTGCGTGAGCTGAGTCACAATGTACAAACAGCGTTCATACAGTATTAAAGTATTACAGAGTTGTGCAAGTGCTGATGCTAAGATGCTGCATTTCAGTCTGACTGTATGTACTGTGTATTTCCATGGTCAGTGTTTCAGTATAAAAATGTGTGTATGTGCATGTCTGACTAAGCCATGTGAGTGTTTCTGCAGGTAAACATACTAGTAAACAAACAGAAACACACAGAAATGTCTTTGAGTTTAAGCAGGTGGCGGCAGTGTTCAGTGCAGCCATGATCCATCACAAACATCCACGATCCGCTCGCAGCCCCCCTGGGGCTCCGGACCAGCCCTCTTTTAGAAACATGGCCTCTTTGATGTTTGTGGGCAGAGGAGGGAGTGTGAGGGATGCATGGAGGAGATAACAATGAAGAGAGACTGGAGGGGGGATAAAGGGGGAGATGAAAAATGGTCTAATCGTTGCTTAACAAAAACTCTTTTAATAAAAGAATGGATGGCTGGATGAAGGAAAGATAGACAGATGATGGATGGATAGCTTCAGACACAGAAGGACGAGTACTTGGATGAATCTGCGTAGTGGTTTGAATGTGTGGTAGGAATCCCCTTGAGGCTTGATGGAGCAGCCATCTCACTGATGAATGCGCATTTCAAATCCCTTTTTATGCAGAGAAGGGGTTACACAAACCCACATACAAAGGACAGCTCAGCTGCACTTTAGACTGAACACAGAGGCTTCCTGACACATTCACGCACAATGCAGGAAAACACATAACACAGGAGTATTGATCATTACAGCCTATTTAAAACGCCTGGAGCAGGGAACTCTGGATCTACAGTACCAGTGTTTGTCTATTTCTCATGACTCAGCAGATGTTCATCAAGTGAGACATGCAGCACAAAACGCAGGCTGACATGACGTCAGCTGCTGTACTGCACCGCCGTACTGTACTGCCTTTCTAACACGCAGCAGAACTGACCAAACTGTGGCAGCTGTCACTAAAAGCACTTGTTCCTATGCTGTATCACTGCAGTGGATGCAGCAGCCTTTTTGTGTTCAAGGTGAAGGAAGGCTGAACAGCTGTAAACTAGCACAGACTCTTCTCTCTCTCTCATATGCCCGCAAGTGAGCCCCACATGCTTTAAAACACACATGTAAACACATACTGTACAAAAACTAGGATGGACTAATAATCCAATGACGGTTCTGATGCAGTGAGCGTATGTATGCTCTGCAACACTAGGGTTTCTATCTTCTAGTAAAGATGAACTGAGTCGTACACTTTACTTAAAACACACATTTTGTGGGTGAACTGCATCAAAGGTTTTGGAGGACAGTGTCGTTTCTTATTTGCAGTAATGCAGATGGATTCCTCCGTGGTTAACTGTTGCAAAGTCACAAAAACAGAGAGGACGAGCAAAGAAACTCTTGCAGTTTGTTATTTATATTTCAACAGATATGAAAAGGAATAAAAGGTCAGATATGAAAAGGAATAAAAAGGAAAAAAAGGTCTTTCTACTTTTTTTTAAAGGATCAAAACGAGCACCAAAACTCAGGCATCATATTAGCACTGCCACTTAGGACTTCCAAACTACATCAGCCATCCTGGCAGGCAGCAAACTGTAAAGAATGTGCTGACAAACAGTTAAATATAATGTGAAAGGATGACAAAGAACATCACCAACAGAACATGAATGATCTCATCTCACCCTTTCCCTTGAAAAAGCTGAATTTTTTTCCATCAAAACCACCAGAGCTACACAGACACATGCACATAATTACGCTCTGTGCTATTGAATTGGTAGGAAATGACGAGTTACAGTCTGAACAAGAGGACAACCTGTCATTTGAAGCAATGACCCTTCTCTCTCACATACACAAACACCCGGCCTGTCTGTCACTCGCACTAGTAACGGATTTCAGGAGTGAACGAGTATGTCTGTGAGGAAAACAACGAGCAATGGAAAGAGACAAAGGCAGGGGAGAAGGATACGGGCAAAGACGGATGGAGAGACAGTCTGTGCTGCGTTGATTAGACTCTGGGGACACGAGCGGAAAGAATGGCAAGACATAGTGCTCTTCAAGAGCTGATAACACACATGCATGCACGCACGTACACACACATAACCCTTCACAACCACAAACACAGTTCACATATGACAAAAAAAGGCACAAAAGGCCACTTTGCTACACCAATAGTTGTTAATGCCACTCTGTAGCATTGTAGACCACTAGTTTGGGAACAAGGGTCCCTAACCCTCCAGGTTTACAGGTGTTAGCAATAAAATGCAGAGGGTTTAATGTCACCAAAGATATTTTCACTGCAATTAACCTTAGCCCAAAGTTTAGGATTTGAGTAATTTGCAATTTTAATCCTAATCACCATTTTTTTACATAAGCAACAACAAAAACACTTTACTCCTGGGAACAAAATTTTTAAAAAAGTCATCAGGGGCTACATTTGGATCCATTTTGAGTCCCAAAACATCCACTTTAAAACAATAAGAATGAGAAAGTGGGTGTACCAATACTGTACATGTCAGTATAATTATTTCATGAGCAAGGCAGCAAATAACCACTAATTTTATAATTGATTAATCTATTAATTTTGTCCATCAAAAGTCAAAAAATTGTGAAAAATGTTCACAAGGGACGCATGCCTTGGAATTTTTCTAAAGAGCATATTCAATTTATAGTTATATCAAAAGAAAACAGTAAAGCTTCCAAATGATAACTTTATGTAAAAATATATGTATTAGGGTAAATCTGAGGCCTGGTGTTGACCAGTGGCCCAGGGGTTGGGAACCTCTGCATTAGTCAATTAATAATTTTAGTAACACTTGTAAAGACTGAGATAATAGACAGTAACAGAATAGGGGTAGCGGTGAGTGGAAGCAAACCTGTGGCAGATATTTCACAGTTGCCTGTTGCTGCAGTGACAGTGGACTCTCCATCATGGAGTCCAGCCTCTCTGAGGAGCTACTCGTCAGCCCTCCCCAGTCTGTCTGACTGGGAGTAGTGCCCGCTGTTTCTGGAGAGGTCAGTGGCAGGTCGCTGGCATATCCTGACTCCAAAAGAGAGAACTGCTCCTGTGCACGAACTGGAGTGTCCAGGCTAAATTCCTTAACCATAGTCTCCTGAAGCTGTCTTTGGTAAGAGGACATAGGGAAATCCCCTGCAGACAATTTGGCTCTACTTTTGTCCTCCTCAGACAGTTGGACTTTGAGAATATTTCCTGTGACTGGAGATGGGGCGGGAGGCTCACTGTGCACCTCAACCTCACTGTCACTTTCTCCCCTCCACACTGGAGAGCCAAAATCACTGGGGTACACTGTCCGCACCACACATAGTTTACCATCCACCTCACGGATATGGACCACTCCTTTGCGTTCCTTTCCCGAAGGTGTCCGTATCACTCCTGATGTTCCTTCCGGTCCTCCCTTGACCCCTCTTTCCACCTTCTCCTCTCTCTCTACCCTCCCCTTGTCTTTTTTCTCCTTCTTTTGTCGGAGTATCCAAGGTTTCTCGAGGACCCCTTGGACTTTCTCCCTTACACGACAGACCCTGCCTCCACCTGGAGTGGTGCTGCCCAGGGCTGCGGCTGTGTTGACTGGGGAGGTGGCTGTGGTTTGGCTTGGGATACTGGAGACATCTATGATGGCACTAACGGTGTCTTCCTCCCCTGGAAGGCAGAACACACCTCTCCAGGCTGGACTAGGCTTGGGGGACACTTCAAGTATTCTGCTGCCCAAAAGACCCCCTACACCAGCTTTCACAGAACCAGGCGAAAGGGTATTGCTGTGCACATTAGTTTTGGAATGAGTCAACTGAGTATCAGGCACTGTTATAGGAGTCCTAGCTCTGCTGCTAAAATCTGGGTCTCCTGTTTCCATAACTGCAGCCATTTCATCATCTTCATCATCTTCCTCTCTTTCATCAAGCTCATGACTTCTCTGTCGCCCAAAGTCATCCTGTTCTAACTCTTCTTTCCTGTTCTTCTTGCCCTTGTGCTTACGTCTGAAACGTAGACGCTTCTTTGGTGAAAGTGGGGGGGCTCCACCGAGTTCCCCCTCATGAGGAGGCCTGACACAACCAATGGAGTTTCCCATGTCTTTGATGTTGACAGAGAACAGTGTATGAAAGAAATCACAGCAAATACAGGAAGTTAATCCATCAGAGGTGCCGATTTAATGCAAAGTTAGGAAGTAAAGCTTCATTTTCAATGGCACTATCTTAATACAACCAAGTGAACGAGAGGATGGATGATATTAGCTATCAGCAGAGTAGAGAGAGGGAAAGTTTCCTCAGGCAGTTACTGGTTCAGTCATGAGGCAGACAACTTGTCTTAGCACAGCTCCCCCTGTCCTTCTTTTTTCCTTCACCTCGCCTGACTTTGATTCAAACAGTCTTCTGGCCACACCTGTTTTATTTAAGGGCACTGCTGTTAAACAGTGCATGCATATGTGCAGGTAGCCGGCTGCTTAACTTGGTTTGTTTTTTTAAACCAAGATGACTTTTGATCACAGTCAAGACACAAGGACAAAGTTATGTCAAGCCACATGAGGGAGGAAAAAAAATTTGGTTTGAGTCAGGCGTCTGATTTATCAACAGGCTTTTGGCAGGTGAGCTTTTACCTGGTTTAAGATGACGTGCCACGCAAGATGATGAGTGTACGAGAGAAATAAATGAAGTGCAGTCCAGTGTCAGCCCATTAGTGAAGTTGCAGCCTCTTCACACAGCAGCTGCATGAACTGCAGGGTTTCTGAGAGTGATGGAATCAATAGCAGTTTTATCTTACTTCTTTATTCAACACCATAATTGCCTCAAGGATAAGAGATGACTGTTAATCTGTGAGAAGAACAACAATTCCAACTTTTCCACTGCAATTCCATTCAGATTCCTCCTTCGATCTTTGATGAATCACAAATTAAGTGATCTCAAGATCTGCAGTCAGTTCCAGGGGACGGTGTAATCCAAGAGCTCTATCTCCACTCAGATCTAGCATCTATCTCAGGTCATTAATTAATAATACCTCTCTCCTACTGTGGTAATGTTATTGCAGAGCAAAGTAAGATCTGTAACGCAAGTCAGCCACACAACAGAGATCGGCAGGAATCCTATCTGTTGTGGTACTCGTAGTGGAAGTAGTATTAACGATAATGCTGTCGATATTCCCTGTGGTAATGGTGAGCTTGGTGTCTCATTCTGCCGAGACAGCACAGTATCCACATTGGTTGTGTGTGAGAGATAGTGTGCAGTCAGCCAATGCTGCCACAGATTGCTGGGAGATTCAGCCAATACTCTGACAGCATGTTAAATACTCAATCAGTGCACCAGCTTGTTGCCCGATGCTTCTCTTTGTCATCCTCCCACGATTTATCCTGCTCATTGAGCTGGTGTCTCACGTGATCCGTCAATCCTTCCAGCTTGTCTGTGTTCCTTCTTTTAAGGGAATGTGGTTGTCAATACAACATGTTGGATTTCAAAATTGCTGGAATTAATTTCCCCTGTTATGGACACTGGCAGTAAAGTTCAGAGTCTTTACAGAAATCATCCAGGGAAGCCAGATACCTGTGGAATCAACATATTATAGTCCAGTTAACCCACAGAAATGCAGCTGTGTGCCTCAGTAGAGTGCAGGTCTAAATTTGGAGGCAGCCAACTGCAGACAGACTCCACCTTAGGCTCCCCAGACAGCCTAGCATCATAGCATCATCAGCCTCTCCCCTGGATACCAGTTTAAAGATCCCACCACCTTGATACCAGATTCCCTCAGGATCAGGGAGGGCTGGGAATTGTGTTCCAGAGTTGTCCAATCATAAAGCACCTGAGTCCTGCTGTCAGTTTGCCAGTTACTCAGGCAAGCTTCCCCTTCATCAGGTGGTGCAGTGCGACGATGCAACAGACTGACAAAATCCACAATTTTCAGAAGGTGGGGGGCACTGAGACTATGTCTTACACCGTGACAAAAAACAACATGCTGGAGAAAAAAAAGGCTCTGTTTCTGTTACTCCTCTACAGTGCCGTTTTGTCTCTTAATAACTCTTCACATCTGCCAAATCTAATTAGGAAGACGGATCTAGGGTAGAAACCAAAGCTGGACTGTAAGGCAGAAGAGGAGGAAGGGGAAGAGACTGGTCCTCTTTCGGCATAGCTTGTCAAGATCCAGTCCTTGTAGCAGACCTACTTCAGGTACAGATGTGTATCTAGAACAGAGCCAAAGGGATTCAGTGTCCACTGAAGGGCAGTCTTGAACTCCACATACAACAGCGGCAGAGGTTAGGACAAACGGGTCCACACTCCATGTCCCCTTAAATAACAAAGACGGGCAGGGAGCGAAAAACAGGAGCACAGGGCGGCTCCAGCTAAAAGGAAACCGAGGCTCCGTCAGACGAGCATGGCTGGATTGATCCGATTGATACGGTGGAGGCTGGAGAAACAGCAAGTGTATGGCTGTCCAGGAGTGGGTATGAGTGTGTGTTGGTGCCTGTGAATTGGGCGGTCCCCTGGTCAGCTGTCAGCTTCTGCATACGTGTCCATGAGTGTGTCTTGTCCAGCTGTGCATTTGAGGTTTTGAGGCCTGCTGATCGGAAGAAGCCGGGAGCTCCAGTGACAGCAGGCAGCCTGGACTTGTCTCTCCCTCGCCTGGCTTCACTCCTCTGCTTTATCCCTCGCTTGCAGACACCGGCAGAGGGAGAGAAAAGCTTTTATCTCCCGGCTGCTGCAGCTTCACACTCTCTTCTGCTCGATCTCTCACTCTCACAATCCACCCCTCCCTTCTTGGCTTTCCTCCTCCTATCCGCTTGCTCGCTACTCCTGCCTCTGCCTCTGCCTCTCTCTCTCTCTCTCTCTCTAGCTCTCTCCCCTAGATGTTAGCGAGCAGCTTGCTGTGTCACAAACACATGTACAGACACACAGACACACACACTTGACCCAAAAGCTTCCCTGAATGACAGGCTGTAACAGGAACAAGAGAAAATAGCAAGCAGAAGAGAAATTAAATCTAAATCAGACTGCCGTGTCTCTGCAACATGACAGAAGCAGGTAATCACTTCATTATATTTTACTCTCACTACTTTAATGTATTCCCTTCAATTTTCCACCTGTCCATCAAGCTACAGGTGAAGAATGTTTCTGGGTAAAAAGGGGAGGAGCAAGGAGGACCAGGGGGGTGAGAAAAGAGGTTTTAGGGAATTTAGAGAAAGTTGAAAAGGACAGATGAAAAAAGAAAAGCAGGAGGGGATGATGGGGGCTGTGACAGGATCAAGAGCTGAAGCAGGGGGAAAAGGGGCACAGACCTGTGTGTACAACACTACCAAACACACACACACACACACACACACACACACATTTTAGCAGCAAGGGTTGGGAAAAACACTATTAGTCAATAAAAGAGAGATTTTTCTGAACTACTTATGCAGTGATAGCTTAACTTTTAATATGAGGCTATGGGTCCTCATCAAAATAAAATGAGCAGGACTGTTTAATGGCTACATGGAATTTGAAGGATTTCTTCATTAATGTGATGAGGTACGAGGGACAGGTCATGATTTATGAATAATTGTCAAACAGTTCCCAGTGATTATCGACTAATATTTTGGCTTGAATGCCCATTCCTATAAGGCGGCTGGATTTTGAAGGCACTTAATCTGCCAGATTGGCCTCAAATAGTCCTTTTCAATCTGATTTTCAATAACTAGATACAGTCAGTACTGGGTTGACATGACTCTATATGGACGGATTAGTTGTTTAAATCATTTATGTAAAGCAAAAATGTCAAAAAATGTGGTTTCATTGACTCAAATATGACCATATTTTACTTTTCTGTCTCTTATATCTTTGTAAATTATATTTTTAGTATTTGTACTGTTAATCAGACAAAACAAATCATCGCAAGACAGAAAAAAATTGACGCATGTTTGTCTTCCAAAACAATAACCATCTATAAAGTCTACAACACATAAAATTCATATTGAACTTCTCTTATACAACCCTGAAAACATTTAAATGCCTTTTGCCACCAGACTTAAAGCCTCTGTAGGCCTCCACCCACCATCACTGCATGTAACACAGCTCATACATATACTTGTGATCTTATACAGTGCAGTATGGCATTTACACTGCAGGGAAAGAGGATTCATCACTGACTGGCACCAATGCTGCAGATGTATGATATCATAATACTGTACATATACAGTAAGTGCATAATCTACCGCAAATGCTTTGACAGAGACAGATATGGATGGAGAGCAATAACGGGTGGCATTTTCAAGTGGTGATCCATCTTTTCTCATTAAGTGAGGGCACTGAATGCGTGAGAGACCAAAGCACAAATGCTCGTGGAGAGGCATAAACCAGGGGAAGAAAAACACTAATCAAGTCCCTGAGGCGTTCATCCCTTCACCGTGGCTACATGGCATCATTAGCTGTTACATCAGGTAGCATCTGAACCCAGTGTCAGCTTTTCATAAGACAAGATTGTTGCATGCTGCTCTTCTGGTCATATATTTAGCAGCTTAATATTTAAATGGATCCAGAGATTTTTTTACTATCATAATTCAGGCTCTGTTTGCGATTAGAGTAGCTTAAAGAGACTGAGCCTTTATGTTCTTACATCGTAAAGCTGTTTTGAAAGTAAGTAAATTAGAAAACTACGTTAAGCTCCAACTGTAACCACAGCAGGAAAAAAATAACACTGTGACGAAAAGACCACATGACTGGTGCTGTCTGTGGATATTTCTAGCGAGCACTTGAGAGTTGCACTGATGTTTACAAGCAATAAACAGTTGACAGGATATTATGTCATGTTCATGAAAGCATTCCTGCTCCCAACAAACATGTCAAATTATGAAAAGGATGTTAACAAACTCCAACTTATTTATATCATTAAACAACATTAAACAAGTGATAATACAAGAATCAAATAAATTAATGCAATCTAATTTCTGTTGCTTAGAAACTCATGACTCGCTGTTGCCATGTTACTGCATGTGAGAAGGACTAACGAGTGAATGTATAGTAGATAAATGAGGGTCATATTGAAAATATTTTTCAAAAGAAAGAAACTAGTTTGCTCAGTGGTGGTATTCATATTGTGAATCAGCTTTTACAGGCAACATAGAACAGCTCAGTGATTTGAGAACAGCATCAATAAATCTAAGCGAAGTATGGTACGAACAGTATAGGTTAGAGGCTGTCTAAGCAGTGGGGGATGCTTAAAAACTGCACATTAACTACTTTAAATGGGCTCCTGCACTTGTCTACAAGAACTTAATTTTAGTTGACACAGATAGTGATCAACTGATGCAATACAGGCATAAGACTAAGGGACAATACTAATGAAGTGACTCCACCTGCTGGTTCTGCCTTAGAGCAGGTCAGAGGAACGGAGATAAATTTATTCATCAGCACTGGAATTTACTCAGTGGACGTACAGCTAGCTTATCCAATCACAGACAGGCACGGTGCAGGAGGAGGGCCCACAGACGAGGACGTTTTAAGCTGGATCACATGTAATACTGAGCTAACTGGTGTCACCTAGTGGTTTGTATGAAGAACCACAGCCACATTTCAATAAGGCACATTTCAACAGATACTGATGAGCTACAAGACTGAAAAAATTCTGGTTACATTTTCTATGAAGCCTGTCTTTATAATGCATTATAACACATTATGAACACATTATGATGCATTACAGGTGATTATGGTTTGGGTTAACTCCAACCTTGCTTTTAACTATTATTATACGGCACTATAGGCACATTTTAACACATTGTAAAAAAGGTTCATAATGCATTATAGATGCAAGCTTTAAGTGTGTTACCAAAATTCTAATTAAAGAATCCTATTTTTGATTCTTGTGACGGGCACATTTGCTTTATTCTTTGACATTCACATTCACACAACAAGCTGGATTCCTAATGTTGATGTAAATGTAAAAAGTAGAACTGATCATTACCAAAACATCTTTGACAAGCAACATAAAATTGAAGCTTTTTTCAGAGTGCTGTAAAAAACATTAGAGTTTTTAATTAATTTATTAAACATGATGAACTAGACATTCAGCACAGAACAAGGTGACTGGAGATGAATGAAGATGTTAAACATCTTAGATATTGAAGCCGTTTCACTTCAGCAGGATTCGCTGAAGGATTCGGTTTGTCTGAATCAGCTGACAGTGAGGCAAGAGAAAAATCGCCGCATTTTTAACTTTATGTGCCACAGAAATAATGACCAATAACAGGTAGGCAATAATAATCATAAAAAATTACAGTTCTCTGAGTGATTTGCTATGGTTAGTTGATGTGCAGTGTCACACATACACATCCTGGTCACAAAGACCTGGAGGCTTGTTTCCAGAAATGACTTCATCATCGTGATCATCAGACCAAAGCGGCCTTTGGGACTAATGTGGAAATTATGGATTTTCTACTGATTTGGGCCACATATCACACATAAAATAAGGCCACACTGGTGTTTGGGTTTATATGATGTAATAAACTGTGAGGTATGAGTGGACAGGCAGTGTTTAATATACAGTACGAACATTTATTGTCATATCACTCACATGTGCATATTTTGCATTGTGATCATTCATCAGACATCAGGACTTTGGGGAGCAGACAGGATGACGTTGAACATACTGAACATATGTGGCACATACTGTTCATCTACTACCATGGATTACAGTCATCTAACTACTAATCTAACTCCAACTCACAGCAGCCACACAGAGCTCTGTGCTACTTTCACACTGCAGCTCTAATGTAAAACTGTCATCATCCCCTGAACCCAGTGAACTACGGAAACTCTGAAACTATTTGCTGCCGTGCAGACCAGTTCCTTCTTTCCATTCTAGAAAAAAAAAAACTCCCTAATTTCTTTCCTCCTGAATTTTTGCAGCCTGTTTCAGCAGCCGTCCATCATCTTTGGGTTAGTCCTCTAGTCTTCTCCCGCACCCCTTCATCTCTCCACCTCACTCACTATCTGTAACCAGAGTTCTGCTGAGTCATGCAGACTAAAACAGTTGCAAGGGTGTTATGCACTACTGTTTCCATAACAACCAGCTGGCAGTGTCACCTTGCAGAGGGTCACGACACAGCACAGTCTAGTGGTCAATCACAGGAACTACAGTTGGGTCACTATCTTATCAGAAATTAATGGGACAAAAGGAAGCTGTTCCCGCAATTAATACTGAAGAAAAAAAAAAAACAGATGCTGAGGTGGTTTTGTCAAATCTTTTGTATTAATTTGCTATTTCCTGTATCATGGTTTGCATTACTCGGGTCTCTGACCCAATGGTAATGTAAGTATCACTGCAATGATTTCAACACAACAACCCTGTCTGCAGGCTACACTGATGCAGGAACAAGGGGTGGAAATTGTTCAATATCAGGAATCAGAGTAAAAACACAACAGTTCAAACACTTGACTTAACACACTGGTCTCCATACACAGACACAGCTTTAGTAATTTAGTTTTCGACATCTCAAATCAAGTAGACAAAGACACATCTTTAAAGTGGAGGTATTTTAATAAAAATATGCTATGTGTGAAATATAGGAACAAACTGAACATGTTGCCCCCTGTGCTCCCTTTATGCCTGGGCCATCTAACTGCCAAACTGAGGCCAAGCAGTGTTCTCATGTGATGTTTTAGAGAACTTCCTGTAAGGTCGTTTCATAATAGACTAAGGGCAACAGCAGTTAAATCACACATCTGTCCCAATGCCTTAGAGCCACATTGTACACTCTTACAAAGCCTAAAAAACGTCGACTGGCAAAAAACAACAAGAAAACTGCAACAAGCTCATCTACAATAATGTGATAATGTGTGTAAATCCAACTACCATAGCAGAGCACAAGTACTACCAATAACATATCAGAAACACACCATGATGTTTCCTTACGAGACTGCAAAGTTCTGCGTACAGAGACGATATGCAGGCAGCCACTCTTATTGAGAACAGACTGTGAAGTAAATCATAATTTTGGCAGGAAACAGTTAAAACTAAGAGTGCATCTCGCTTGGAGATTTCACAGAAGAACAGGAACACACACACACACACTTTCTGATTTCCAGCCAGTGGTGCAAAAAGCAACCTCTTCTGTTGCGTAAATAGACATGAAACACACACACACACACACACACACTCACACACACACAGAGCTAAGCTCATCCTGGCAGTGATAATAACTCCAATCCCAACAGCTGGACTGAGATGTCGAGCAGATACAGAACAACACAGAACTTAAGTCCAAATTTGGAGCGATTTGCTTTCATTTTAATCCATTTAAAATCCAGACGGTATCGCAGCAGTAATGATGTGGGACGTAACTTGATTATTACATAATCAATTAGAGGTAAACCTGATTAAGAGCTGAATCTAAAAACCTTTAGCTGCCCATTAAGCTTTTCCAATTAAGAATTCAAGAAGTAATGTACATGCCGGTTTGGCTGAAATAACCATTAATTTGAGTCCAACACAGGAAACACCAGAAGCCAGAAGCTACAGCGCTGCATGTAAAGAGCACAGACCTGGAAGTGAAGGATGATGGTCCAGATGAGACCTAATGTCAGTTTGGGGTTCCCATCAGTGATGTCATCATTTCTGATGTTCACAAGTTTGACCTGAAAACAGGAAAACAGAGAACTGTTGGTTTTGGTCCCAAACATATCATCCTAAATGAGAAGATCTGTTAAAAAAGCAAGCGCAATACTTTGCCAAAAAAAAAAAAAAATTTTTAGAGGATACAATAATTTCAAACACACCAGACAGGACAAATAAAAAGAAAACAAATAACTTGTCTTTATGTCTGCGTATTAAAAATAAAAAATATCCCTCTTTCAAATATCATGCACATTTTGTGCAAGAGACCCTCTGAGACCTTGTTATAGCTTGTGGTTCAGGCTGAGCTGAGCCACACTGGCTGCATAATTAGGCCTACAGTGAAACCACAGAGGATTCGGAGGAGGGAAAGGTGACTCCTCCAACACAATTGTCTCCAGGTAACAAGACAAGACAGACAAGAGATTGGGTTTAAGAAATAGGGAAAATTGAATTATATGGAGGAAGAGGTGTTTTAGATGACAGGATGAAGTGCAGCTGAACATTTAACCAGAGACGCAGAGTAAGCACAAATAACATAAATTCATGACAGAGAGATCCAGTATGAGAGGGGGGCAGAGAAGTTAGTAGGTTCTGTGAATGGTGATGCCTTATTCTGACATGAGTATCCAGGTTTTAAATAATCATGCTGTGTTCACGTGTGTCTGTGCTTACCTGTCTCTGTTTGAGGAAGTCCAGCGCTATTTGGACATTCTGTAGTCGATGAAATCTCATTCGCCCCTTTTCTCTGGGCTAGGAAAAAAAAAAGGAGAAAAAAAATTAGAAAAGTCAACTACGAATTTAAATGCAGCACTTTTTGGTCACACAAATGCAGGAGGCAGCAGTGAGTGCAAATAAGGCAGAATTCAATCCATAGTGCAGTGAAGTAAAAACTCAGCATGGTTGTATTGACATGAAATGGTCCTGTAGGGGGCACTGTCTTCAACCAGAGCTGTTAAAGACATGCCAAAACTCAGGAGCAAACTAGACCCAAACCATGCTGGTTTAATATGCAAAAATGCAAACTTCATTTCAGGCCATTTTCTCATTTTATTTGTCCAACACCACAATTACAGGAAGAGAGAAACAGTTTACAGTTCAGAGGGATGAAAAATACAGATTCAGACAGAGAGAGAGAAACGCACACACGCACACACACACACACACACACACAGAAACATTTCAAACACACTCTGGCTGCAAAAAAACACATGAGTGCATGATGCAGGTGTGGGTTCACACTGAGCTGGTAAAGAAAAGGAACACTCAGAATTAGTCATTACATCAGCAAGATGTCAACAAACACTGAAGGGGAGGGGAGAGGAGAGGAGAGGAGAGGAGAGGAGAGGAGAGGAGAGGAGAGGAGAGGAGAGGAGAGGAGAGGAGAGGAGAG
>JAQLOL010000008.1:2720198-2730312 GCA_029783665.1 Naso thynnoides | reverse complement strand
TGGTGATTATCATCATTAGTATTTTAAAAATAGATTGAAAAAGCATATTAATGACTGAATTTTTATAGCATTTCAAAAAGAGCTAATTTGCTCCAAATGGCTTAAAATGTAAACTCCCCAGCACTTTGAATAATTTCCAGCTATATTATTTACTGCAATAAAATCCAATACAACAGATCTGCCACACATTTTAGGTTAAGGAAGTTTATAACGTTCTCTCTCTGTTTTTTTTCCCCATTTTCTATCACTGTCAGAAAAGAGAGAATTAAACTACATCTTGTTTTTATTCAAGGATGTAGTTAATGATGGTGTCGTACTCAACCACAATAATTTGAAATGTGTTGCTCTTTCCTTCTCAGGCTTTTATATGTGGTGAGACAGAACAATAAAAGCGTATCTCAACAAAATGCAGTCCACTAAAACACTGCTGCAAACATTAATGTTACATTAGCGTATTTCTAGCGATTGCTAAATCTGATGGCTTAAATGGCCATTGAGTGAATAATAATATACAGTATAAGCTACATTTTAGTGTGTGCAATTCATGCAAATAGCCATAGAGGAATGTTGGGTGAAAACTTCAAATCTCTCAGAAACAAAGGTTTGTTTGTCTTTTTTTTTTTTTTTTTGAATGCTGATGAACTTTCATTGGAATCCATCTGTCTGTCTGTAGAGGAACACACACTTAAAACACAAAAACCATCAAAGTATTTGTTATGATGCTGTCACCCAACAGAAATGATCATCTGTGTGCGGTGTCACACAGCTACACAGCTACACAGCATTGTATGGTGCCATGAATAGCGCAGAATGCTGCTCATAAAATCTGTGGCACGGCACTCTCATGCAGCCTCAAGGCTCCACCTATGGGCCAGAGGGTAAAGGTTCAGGGTCAAAGGTCAAGAGTGAGTGAGCAGTGGAGGAAGAGAGAGGGTTTGATTCAAACATACTCCCTGAGCTCCTTCCTCCTCCTCATCCTCCCCACCGAGCAAGATGAGAGGGGGGGCCCGCGAGGCGTATGCCTTTTTCAATGAAGGGCCGCTCTTCTGTTGCTATGGTAACAGAAGGAGGGGGGGAAAATAGGAGACAGAAATAGAGGAAGATGAAGAAGAGATGTAGTATGAGAAAGAGGGCAGGAATAAATGAAAGAAGGGATAAAATACCATAACTGCAGTTAACTGACCTAATTACAGGGAGTCAGTTTAACTCTCTAACACAAATCAATGTTCATGAAGGTGAGTTACAGTGTGAGAAAGGAGTGGTGTGTCCACTAAGTGATTGTGTGTGTGCAGACCAGAGTCAGCAGTCTGTCTCAGTTCGTCTCCTTGCCTGCATCACATTGTGGCCTGTCTGTCTGTCTGTCAGCATTAAGTCTGACTTATGCCAGGACACTCAACACTTCTGATGAGTGTCACCCCTCACAAATGACGTAATTTGGATGGACTGACACTTTTTTTCATGTTGCACACAAGGGGAATTTCTGTTATGTCTCAGTCATCATGTTATATTGTCACACTATGTGTTTGTGTGCTTTTACTAGTGCCGCCATGGAGAATTTTTATTTTTATCCGCACCAACTCTGAAACTGTTTCTAGCATGTCAGCAGCAGCTCCTGGGGAGCTGACAGGACAGCGTCAGACCAAACAGGCCTCACAAGGCTGACAGAAGTTTACTGAAGCAAAATGACTGATGTCTGTTCTGTGGGAAGAAATCAGACTGAGCAACGACTTTATTTCTATGCCCATCGTATCATAAAACTGTCTGTAGTCAAAGACCTACCTGACCAATCAATGCAGATATGGTTAATATGTTCAAAAGACAAATATACCAAGATATTTGCGTGATTTAAACAGCTGTCTGGGAAGAATACGTTTCCTAAAAGCAACAGAAAGTGACTAGAAGCGTAAAAAACACCACAAAGCATAAATTGAAAACATTGTGCAGCTCTTAAATTTCTGCAAGCCACACTTATCAAAAGTGTTGAGCAGCAAAACCATAATTTGGGCTTCAAGCTGGAAAAGTTGAATCTGCCAGCTGAACTCTGACATATTTTTAAAGATTTAATGTAAAATTCTCAGGACTACGATGCTTTGAACTGAAGATAACAGGGTGCATGATGGAGCAGAGGAGTTGGTATAATGGCGATAGACGACAGTCATCAAAAGCGCAGGTTTTGTCGGAAGTGAGTCAAAAATCCATACCAGGGTGACTCCAGAGAGGACCTCTAGCAAGGAAATCAGGTTGTGTCCATCCCTCAGGTCCTCGTACAGGTCTGTGATGTGCTTCCTCACCTGAGAAAGGAAAGGGAAGGAGGAGGGAAGGATGAGAAGAGAGCAGGCAAGAATGGGGGGAAAAAGGACAGAAAAAACAGAAAGCAATGTTAGTCCTGCACTTTCATCTGTTGACTCAGCACTGTTGACATCTGCCAGGCCGATTGCCCCACAACTGACAGGCTCGTGACAGTGGTTGCCAGGCCAACAGGAATGAAGCACCAGCTGTGGCCTCTTGTCTCCGTTGCCATGACATTCCCCCTGCAATGAGCAGGGTGGGGGTTGGTTGTCACCGGTAGCGACCGCTACAGACGCAGTGACTCAGCAGGTTGATCAGCATAAGTGCTTGTTTTGTTGGAAAGTGGGACACTTTCTGACAGACAGACAGACAGACGCTGAACAGAGAGTGAATAAGGGATTAGCCGAGAAGTGACAAATGAGACAAGCGTCAAATGAACTGACCTGAAAGTGATATTTTATTTTGGGCAATTAAGGAACAGTGTGGACACCGTCACCAACACGTGATGCTGACACCATCATGTGAAAATATTTTCCAACTTTTGTACGTTTAAAATTTACTAGGTTTCTTGCTTCTCTTCTGTTTAGTTACTTTCATATTTCCACGGGGCAAAAAAAAACAGCCACAGGCAGGAAATAGCAAAGGAAATGCTTCCCCTTTTAAACATGAAGCATTTTCAAATCCTTCTTCTTCAGTGGGAAGCAGCAGAGGGAGGCTGGCATGCAGCAAAGGTCAAACAGTCCGTTTCAAAGTGCTTCAAACTTGTTGCTTAAAAAATGCAGATGCACTGTGGCAACCAAGGGCACGTCTACCTGCATTACCATGACTTTTCCTGCTTCCTGTTTCTGCACTTGCATGGATAAAAGTTTTGCTGCAGTCCCAGCCTCAAGACAAGAAACTGTACTACCACATTTCACCAGAGGATGGCAAGACAGTCACAAGAGTAAACTGAAATAATAAGCTGGAGAGATCTGCACTCTGACTCCAAGTTAGGAATTTGAAAATGTAAATTGAAAAGGAATAATCATACACATGAAGTATCCATATATCTCTGTCGAAAAAAACTTTTAAATTCAACTCTTAATCTTTTTTTAGGCAGGATAAAAGGTGTTTCTTTTCTTTAGACCTAAATGCATTTTTGACCTAAAACTAAATCTACAAAAGTAACAACCTCCCTTTCTCTTGTTCTCAGTAACATTTTCCTATCTAATTTCTCCTTCCTCGCACATCTATGTCACACTTTCACCCTTCTGTTGCCTCTTTATCTCCATCTAAGTCTGACATCAGCTGTTTAAAAATGGAGCTGATAGAACAAGTGTTAATTAGATGGCAGGAAAACTGGAGTCTGACTGGAAATGAGGGGCTGCTTTTGTCTTATTGTGTCTCAGTGTGTAAGAGGGGGTCCTCAGTTCCAAGTCAGCCTGAATGGTGGGATTTTCTCTGTCCATGATGTTTGTTTTTTTTTTAATCAGTTTACTGGAAACCCACCCTGTGCTCTGAAATGAAACCCAACCCCTTGAAAAATCCTTTTCTACGAATCCGCAGTTATTTGTCTGGACACTGGCTGTGCAACATCAGTATTGCTTTTCATCCAAAATGGTTCTTGTCAGTATTACAGAGACCAAAAACAAAGTCATGAGGATTGTGTATGAGGAAAACATTAAACTCACATGCTTGCAATCGCTACAGTATGGACCCACTTTGGATAAATTTTAGGTTTTTTTGTTTTATAAATTTTTTTCTTAACTGCTTTTTGTACATATACTACATCAAAGCACAGCACCAAACAAGCTGCTCAGTAAGGGAACTTTTAAATTTTAATTATTGTTTATGTCAACTCATTAGTCCAGAGATGGCCAGTCAGAAAGCCTCAGTGAACGACACAACGCATCATAAACTAAGATTACAGTAGACACTATTTTTTGATACTTACTGTCATTTAAGAGACAAAAGCCAGTGAAGCGAATTTCAGTTCAATGATGCACTGACTTTGAAACCTCTCTGTAACACCCAGCTGCATCTGTGGATGGTTGTTTTTGTTTGTCTCAGGGGATGTTGCTCTCACAGTCAGCTGTGTGTAATGTGTTGTGACGGCAGCTGTCAGATGCCCTCAGCACCACAGCAGAAGTAAAGATAAAGACCACAGGCCCACTGACAGCACCTGAGCAACAGGAACAGCACTGCACTGAAATGCTAACAATAAACTAAATATGTGGGACAATTTAACACTTAATAAATCTCTTTAATTGACATACTGGATAAATGAGCCGGGACAGCACAAACTGTCACAGAGTAAAATGATGGATGCACAATATTATTAGCACGTTGTCGGTACTGGCGGATACTGGCTTAAGAATTAACCATTGGATATCACCCAGCAAGCTCATATCCACCAATTTAATAACCGATAAAATAACAGGCTGCTGTTTCCTTGATTAAACACCCGAGTCGCCGCCATGTTTCAAATGTTCCCTGTGGACAGACGTTATGTTTACTTACTTTGTCACTTGTGAAACAGGACAAATTTGTCCTGTTTGTGGGTTTTGTTCTGATTGTCTCAGAGAGAGCATCATCCAGTTTAAGTAGGATGTATTGAACTTATTTTGTTTAAAACAACTGTCATAAATAAATATGACATGTTTTACATGACGTAAGTTCAAGTATTTTCTTCTTTTGCAAAAGGAATCAATATTACACCATTTTAAGCTTTGTATTTTATGCCTGCATTTGGAGTCTGCATAATAATACTGTTTGTAAATTCCACTACAGAGACTTGATGATCTCTGCAATTAGGTGTGGGGAAAAAATATACATATATATCAGTATCAGTATCGATGATCAGTCAAATGAGTTGTAAAATACCGGCATATCGGATATCGACAAAAAATCCAATATCGAGCATCCCTAGAGTGAACGATGGCAAAAATTTGACAGTCA
This sequence comes from Naso thynnoides, assembly GCA_029783665.1. NCBI lineage: Eukaryota > Metazoa > Chordata > Actinopteri > Acanthuriformes > Acanthuridae > Naso > Naso thynnoides. The sequence goes on along the minus strand of JAQLOL010000008.1, from coordinate 2,725,086 downwards.
ATTATTCAGGTGACTGATATTGAAATACCTTAAAAAAAAACAACAACAACAAAAACACACATAACTGAGGCAATATTAGCCTGTAGCTTAAAGACTTTCTTTCATTTACTGTGTTTTCTAACATTTACTATGGTGCAAGTTTCATGGCTGCTACTACACAAATTATTATTTCAACAGTACAGCAAAAGACTTAGGACCATGAAATGAAATGTGTCAACCTGAATACGTTTTTAAAAAATCACATTAAAACAGTTCATTTAAAGGAACAGTGTTTGACTTGATTCTAATGTTGAAAATCAGTGCTGAGAGCAGAATTTGCTTTGTGTTTGTGATCTTTGTCTGTGTAGGCTTTGCTACAGGAGCTCATTTAAGCTACGACAACTGACGGACTGCGTATGGAAAAACATCTTGTTAGCCAAATGAGCTACACTGAAGAGTTCTTCACCTTTGTGTAAAACCTCTTGCCTCCGCCTGACTTCTTAAGCCACAGCTACCATGTTCTCATTGTGTCAACACCCTGCTGGGTCAAAGTGTGTCAATGCGTGCCAGCAGGTAGCTTAAAGGCCAGTGTTTGTTTTGCACTGGTCCCTGTTTGCACTGTACACTCACATGCACGCACACACGCACACACGCACACACACACACAAGCTAACATCCTTCATACCTGAGCAGCCAAAACCTCGCCAGACGTGACACGCGCAAAGAAAACAGGAAACAGGGAGTGATGATGTCACCTGAGGGCAGAGGGCACCTGTCTACCTTTCTTTTTTACCTCTTTATCTTTTCTGTAATGTTCCTCTCTTTGTCCCAGAAGTTTATTTTCTAACCTATCTGTCTGTCTTAATCTTTTCACGGCCTAATATCTGTTTCTGTCTCTGTGTTTGTCCCTAAATCCCTGCAGATAGGGTGGAGGTTTGTAGAATCAACAGCATTGGCTGAGAGTCAATAGATGATGTAGAACACAAAACTATTTAACCCGACTCTCTACTCAAGAACACAGTGTTTAGACATCATTGCTGTTTGACATATTACTTATTAAGCAACATGTTTTTCCACACAACTACAGCTCATATTTCAACTGTTCTTTCGTACGCCATCAATGTTTTACTGTCATCCTCCTCTAACCTCTCCTTGCACCCATCCTCCCTCTCATCTGTCTTTACTGTGACTTTACAGCAACACTAAGCAAATTGATGGCAACCCATGGCTTCGAAAACAGCAATTTTAGTAAAGCCAGGTCATATTTTATGGAGAAAATATCCTCTGGTTTTCCCTCTGATGTCCTACGACTGCTCTGCCTCAACTCTGTGATTCACGGAGGTTTCTGAAAGCAACATGTAGGCCGCCTGCAGACTGAAGCTGCAGCTGCAGGTAGTCGTTGATGACAGCTCCGCTAAATAAAAGGCTGCAGACAGACAGAGCAGTCGTAGGACATAAGAGGAAAAGAGATCAGCACTCTAATAAATACAAGTCCTTAATTCCAGATTAGTTCTATGCTAATAGAATGGCTGGCAGCGTGTGTTTCTGAGAAAATGAAAGTGTTAAGTGTAATTTTCAGCAATTTTGCTGAAGAAATGGATCAAATAATTCATCAAGAGAAAAATGGAGTTCATACAGTGGTTAATTCTATAGTGGAAAAAGGAGCATTATCTAGTATGAGGACTGTATTCTACCATTTTTCTTCCATGGTTTCCATTATGTTTGTTCAATGCAAGATGTAACCTCTTGCATTGAACAATTTATCGAACATCAAAATAGTTGCAGATTTATTGACAAACGAAATAAGCAACTAAATATTCAGGGTAATAGAAATCACAAATAAAACCGGTGAATGTCTACATTCCGTTTCACATTAAAGGGAGCTGCATTTCCAGAGCTGAGAAAAAAACCCATCTGTGCTGCTGCTGCTCTCGCTCTCCATCTCTGACCTACATTTACCGTCAGCGGTTGGTCTGGCAGTGCCAGCTGATATAGAGTTTCATTCACAGGCTGGGCATTGTGACGACAGTTGCCCCAAAGTTATGGGGTCAGACAGACGTGTCATTCTTGGGTCATGTGACCGAAATACCCAGCATTCTCCTCTCCTCAGAGTCCCTGAACATCTGCGTGTTTTTAGTACATGGTATACATACTGTACTTTTTGGAGGCAATAAAAAAAAATGGCATATGTATTTGTGCGCAGATGTGACAGTACACACACATAAAGGCAGCAGGGCTGTCTATGACCCACACCAGAAATGCTATCTGTGAATAACTATTGGTAACAACAGGGACAATAAATCAATATTTTACTTTCCCTTTATTATCTTTAAAAAAACAATGTGTTCTCTGCTTCCTTCCATTTTAACTGATTGTGGTCTGAAGGCTGTTTGGTCTGATCATGCATTGTTTTCTTTGCTGGGAGGGTAAAAACACAGCTGGACGGACAAAAAAATAGTTAAATAAGCCTTAACTTAACAGTCATTACTAACAGTGATAAAGCCAACAGAGTGCAGAGTGACCGAACAGATTTTCACATTAACACATTAACACTGATCAGAGATCAGCAGAGAGAAGTGGAGGCAAAGAAACAAACCGTCCAAAGGGTTTTGTAATCAGCAGCGATGTAAAATCTTCTGCCAGAAAGCAGGAGACGACGGAGAGGATGGTCCACATGACAGTTTCATAAGATAAACTGATAGAAATTATGCTAACAGACTTATGTAAAGACACACTTGAGGCACATGCAGATGATAAAGTAAGTAAAGATGTGAGATTACAATTATGTTCAAAAATGTATTTCTATTACAATAAGAGTTCAAATGTAATCCCAAAAGTTCAGTATTTTAATAAATAACCCTTAAAATCCCTGACAAGCATTTTAAAGCCAAACCAGGAACCAACTGAGCTCAGTGAAACATACCTTGATGAGATGCTTGTTGACCCATTTTGTGAAGGTTTTCTTCTGCACTCTGTCCCGCTCATCTGAAGCAACAAAAACAGAGAAAGGAGGGGAGGTTAATTACATAATTCCAATCCAGCATGGCTGATGCAGACAGCGTACTGTATGTTTCCAGTCTTATTCAGCAGTAATATAAACCAGTTTTGTTTTTGACGAAAAATAAAACAAAGAGTGAAAAAACGGCGACAGTCTTTGAGTGCAGTGACAACAGCTCGAGGTCACATCGATGAGAGTACTTTATTTCTACAAACAAGGCCTCTTGTTAAGTCTTGAACATCCATCTTTATCTTGTTGTACTGAGATGACTCATCCTGAGCAAACTAAGGTTCTGACGAAGCTTAAAAAAGTCTTTCTTGATTTTTTTCTTTCTTACTTGTTAACTTAACTTGTAAAAAGCAGCCTGCGTGTTAGGTATGTTCTGTTGCTACTATGGGAGGACCCCTCCGTCCATAGTTTAGTTTAAAGGTTCAAGCTTCTCTGTTTCTTCAGTCTCTAACTGAAATATGATTTGCAGCGAGGCAGAGCTCCAGCCTGCGTCCTCCGCAGGCCACAGGAGTGAGGCAGCCAGGCCAGGAATAGAGCCTGATGCTGAGCCACAACTGTGTTATCTCCCACCCTCATCACCACTGTTGCCACCTCCTCGTTCTCCACATTAACGGAGCCCCTCTTCCTATTCAGCTCCTTTCCGCTCATATCAGCCCGTCTGGGAGAAAACACAGAGCCTCTCTGCTTTTCCCTTCCCGCCGTTCGGTTAAATATCTAACTTCCTTTGGAAAAGGTAGTCAAACATCCTTCTAAGTGATACTGTTGTTCCTAAAAGTCAGTGAGACAGTTTTTACCGTATTGATCTGAATATAAGATGATATTTTGTTCCCTTGAAAAATGCCTGAAAATGACGCCTGGTCTTATATTCAAGGAGTTACCCATGTAAAACAATAAGTGGCGCCATGTGAGCGCTTTTCTCTCCGTCAGCGTTTAGTGCAGTGTGACCCTAGCGTGATCCTGTAAACAAGTCGGCTGGAGTGTGTGTGTTAGCCTTCATTTGCATAAGCTACTGAATGACAGAAAGATGCAGCCAGGACACAGAGATCCACTTGAAAAAAGTGCTTCCAAAGTCGGTCAGGTGAATAAAAATCAGAGGAATGCGAATTTTAAACTTATGGTTGTAAACGAAGCTGAGAGAACAAATAATGTGAGGGCAGGAAAAAAATATGGTGTGCAACGTACGATGCTGGCGGTCCGAGAAAGATGAGCTAAAAAACGCTCACAGCCAGAGAAGGGGCTATCGTGGTCCACAAACTGGTCGCTTCAATGAAATTGACAGAAGGGTGGGTGATTTTGTGAATGAAAAACGTAATGAAGTTATGCCCATCACGAGGGCAGTGATGCAGCAAAAAGCACTTGAAGTAGCCACAGAGCTTAACATTCCCCGCGCCGACTTCAAAGCCAGCACGGGCTGGTGCCGCAGAATGATGCAACACAATGGCCTGTCCCTCAGACGCAGGACAAGCCTAGCCCAGCGTTTGCCCACAGACTTCAAAAAGAAGCTGGTAACTTACCAGCGTTATGTGATTAAATTGAGAAAGAAGCATGAATATCCCTTGGATCAGATGGGCAACACAGACCAGACACCTGTGTTTTTCGACATGCCCACATCTGTCAAGACAAATCGGTGATTGTTAAGTCTACAGGGAACGAGAAAAGCTGTGTTACCGTAAAAAATAATAATAAAAACGTAATAAAAACAATCTGCGGAAGAATTACACAGTGTGGCTCCTGGCTGGTAACCATGTCCTGACACCTTCTGGAAAAATTCAGAAACCTTCTGCTCATCTTCTCTGCAAATGGATCCTGCAAGCTTGGGCAGACATGTCCTCTGAGAGCATCATCAACGGGTTCAAGAAATGTTGCATCTCAAATCTGATGGATGGAAGTGAGGATGATTTG
>JAQLOL010000008.1:2680360-2701406 GCA_029783665.1 Naso thynnoides | reverse complement strand
GTGTGTGGATGGTATGAGATGAACTGATCGTAGGTGACTTGATTTATGAGGCAAACATTGATTATGACTGGAGATGCACTTAATTAAAAGTGCTGATGGTGCTAGACGAAAATAGACGATCACCAAAGCCAGTAGTCTTCATCCTGTTGGATAATGACGGTACAATTTATTTTGGTAATTAATCCAATAGTTGTAAACACGAGGTGAACTAATCCACTGATCATCTCCATCACCTATGGGACAGCCAGTGTGGCTAAAAAAAAAAAAAACTTTATGTCTTTGACCTGCATTCGATGACTTCCTGAGGGCACAGAGCCTTAAACGCAGTCTTAGTGCCTAATACTTGGCTACACACGTACAGAGCACAGAATGAATGAGAGATGGTGAAGAGCTTTATGAGGAGGTGTGTTTGAGGGAGCCAGGGAGAAAGAGCAAGACATCTATAGGTCGTGAGAGAGACACGAAATGAGGAACACTTTGACGATGAGGTCAGTGGATGGGAAACGACGAGGCAGAGGGAGAAAAGACAAAAACTGAGGCAATGAAAGGGGCAGGGGCAAAGAATGTGAAGAGTGTACACAAATACAGGGGACCCTAGCACATAACCACGGTAACCAGGCCCTTAATTTTAACCCCAGCTGTTCTCGTTACCATGGACACCTCTCAATTAGGACCCTTCCTTCCTTTTATTGAGGCACTTGACCCGAGCGTCTAAAAAGCTGTATTTCTCCGGTTGTCAGAAGCGTCCGCGGGGTCCTCACTGCCATGACGTCAACATTTACTTTCGGTCTGGTAAAGGTCTCAGCTTTGAAGGCCTTTTTTTTAACTTTAAAGAAAGTGTAACCTTTGACCCTTAAACTTGTAATGAATGTTTGCCTGTTTGATTTAATCTAGTTACAGAGAGAAATACTGTAATGTAAAAGAAGTGACTATTGAAAATCGATTACTCACCGATAACTCATTTATTAAGAAAATGTTTCATGTTCTCAAATGAGGATTTACCTCTCTGTAATATTTATGTAAACTAAAGACATTTGAGCTTCGAATTATTTTTCAATAAGTACAATTTGAAAATGTCCTTGGGAAATTACAACTTCTTTTTCAGAGTTTCCAAGCATTTAATCGACTGAATAATTTTTTAAAAAAGCAGCAGCCCTCATATGCTGTATGCTTCATCTTCCTGTAGTGCAAAATAACTAGAAGTTACATAAAGCAATCATCTTGGTTTTCTTTGTTATTTAGCAAAGAAAACAACTGGCGTGAAAGTTTCAGTCTGAGTAGTGACATGTCCTATAGAACTTCTTCACATTGCACTTTGCAATCTGCGTTCTCTATAAATAACACATTTGTATTCACAGGTCTGCCTTTGTTTTTATTTGATGTCGTAATGGGTTTGGTGGTAAAATTGTCATAAGAACACCTCATGAAATGTTTAATGAACTATAAAAAAAAACGCCCTCAATCAAGGAAGACTTTTGTTTAATAGTGGTTTTACAGAGGGTAAAAGAAAAACAGCAAACTATTGTGTGTGTGTGTGTGTCTGTGTGTGTGTGAATTCCAGAGGTGAAAACAAAGAGTGAGAGCCAAAGACCACATAGACTGACCATGAAATAAGACGATGAGGAATGATTATACGTCAGAGACAGACAGAAGCTTCTCTTTCCTCCTCTCTAACAGCCCTATGTTGCATTTACGCCTCTCTGCAAAGATCTCTTCATCATGTTCACACTCCATCATCACGCACACGTGATTCATACACACCTCTTGCTTAGCCCAGAGGCGGCGGGGATTTAAATTATGCCCGACAGGCAAAACAACTTGGAAAGTGATCAATGGCTGCGTTAATTGCTCCACATTGCGCAGGTTCATGAGAAAGTCAGGTATGTTAAGACTTGGTCTCGTTACAGGAAGGGACAGTAATCCTTTTTTAATGAGCTCATAGGAATGAATTCAAGACCAGCATTTGAACACATCATGTAAAAGCGGGTTGGTAAAAGGCAACAAACAGACAGCTGCTGGAAGAGTCGAATGAGGAGAGGGGGATGAAAGTGTTTGTACTATGGAGAAAGAAAGAAATGGGGTGTAATAAGACGACCCTAACCCAATGACGTAAAGGAAGAGTCGACTTACAATGTGAATCCTATTTCCATAGTTTTGTCCTTTATTTTGATCATGATAATTGGCTTTGATACAAGAGAAACTTGTTTTATGTCAGACATGCCAATTAAAAAATCTGTTTTAAATTAAGAATCACCGTGGATCAAATCTATATTACCAGAATTGCAATCCAATTGAATCATGAGATCCTCGAACGAACCTCGACGAACGAGCACATGAGCTGAGGGGTGTATCTGCTCAGCCGCTGACTGCAGGCTTGAGTCTGTGGGCTTCAGCAGCATACAGCTTCAGGGCAGAAGGCCTTCAATAAACACAGGCAACACCTTTGAAAAACTAACAGAGATTAAAGCAGGACGAGACTGGGTGGAAGAAGTCAGTCCAAATCAGACCGTCACAGCCAATTAACAAGGATTAAACAAGTAGAATAAATTAGTAGGGGTTCCTGGGAACACAATTATGATGGCGATCAGGAAGAAGAAGTGAAAAATGGGGAGAGAATTGAAAAAATGAGATTATACACAGAATCAAGTCTGCGATAACAAAGTCCAGACACACAAAGTCATGACTAATTCATTTATATCCACACACAAAACAACGAAGGCTGCTTCATACCCACCCTATTCCCACAGTCTACGCAAACTCTGTAAAGATTATCTGAGCTGTACCCACGCACACACACGAGATGGAGAGATGTCCCTGTGTCCCATTCCCAGTGTGGATGTCGCCTTGCAGCATCGGAGCGCGTTTCTCTAACTTCAAAAGCTCTGAAAATAAATCAAAGTGAAACTGTTTCTGTCTTGGAAATAAACCTGAGGGGCAAAGAAAGGGGGCAGACATGGTTCAAATTCTTCCAGGGAGAAAAAAAGAACAACATCACCTGATAAACTCAAGTCTGTTTTTTCTTCCTTTCTCACATGTAATTATCTCCTCCGTATTTTTACAAGCTGCTCTCTAGGCAGACGGTGTGCAAAATATAAAAGGACTTCAGAGCAGCCGGCTGCGTATCACACTGAGATAACACTACATTTCCCACGCTGCCCCCTGTATCCAGGAAGTGGGGCCAGTTGAGCTCTCAAGGTGGAGCCTGCAGGGCGGGATGGAGTCTGGGGACAACAGGAAGCAAACAGGAAGCGGCTCCTTCCCACAAGCAGCAGGAGAAAACATACATGTTTGAAAAGAGATAACAGCAGCCTTAGGAGCAGCTGTAGTGTTTGTCTGTGTCTGATGGATACACATCTGCACACTAAGGAATTATATCTAAATTCATCTAATAACATTTCATGATGTAAATGGCTTTCAAAGTCTACATGACTAAAATTCAGTATTTCTTTTAATGGTTTCTTTGGCCTAAAAATAAAAGCTCAGATTTTTTCAGACCAAATTCGATTTACAATTCTTAGCTTTTCTTTTATTCCTTCGATAAAACAAACTACAAATGACAAAGAAATCACTCACAAGTTTTGCTTCTACTGTTACGATAAAAAATTAACAAAAGGAAATTTAATTTCCTTTTTGGGGTTGAAGTGCAAGCTGCAAACTTGTCTTTAAATGTGCACTGTGTAGTCTTAAGGGAGGGGAAGTTGTCAGTAATTTGACTAAATATATTTATTTACATGTAATCCTTCTATCTTCATAAATCAAACAATATATTTTTGAGGCTACTGGAACCAAACAACACTAGAAAGAGAAAACTATTGTGTCAGCCCTATTACGGCAAGAAATAAAACAAATAAACTAAATAATGCAGAATGAGATTCTCAGCCTGCTTGATGTGACACTACAATTAGGATTCTCGTTCTGACAACTGAATTGGCAGATGAGCAGAATTTTACATGTACTTCTCCTCAGGCTTACCAAGAAAACAAGGCTTCCAATGCTGCATGAGCGGAAAATCCTAAATTTAAAATGAGATCCTAAATCTATTTTGAGGTTGTTTTTTGTTGGGGAAATGTCCATTTGAACCATCGCACATTATGGTCAAGGGTGGCATGTTATTCTTGATTTTCATGGTAGTCAAAACATTTCTGCCCTCAGACTTCCATCAGTTGTTTCTGATTCATGAGTTCTAAAAATAAACACTCATTTATTCTGCCTTTCATTTCTCATTCCAGAAGTTGTAAATCATTAACACGACAAGCAAAAGTGAGTGTGTTTAAGCAGTTTACTGACCGACAGGATTTTAAAAATGCTGGCATTGTTCAGCCTTAAAACTTTACAAATTAGTTTTTTTTTTAATTTTTCAATTTAAAACATGGATAAAGATTTTAAGGGGATCCACAGGACAGTTTTACAGCTGCATTATATCCTTATCAGTCCTTGAAACACAAACACAGACCAGACTGTGAAAGATGTAGACAGACACACACATGCACACAGGCGCACACACACACACACACTGTAGTCATCAACTCAGGTAAACCAATGTGAATGCAGTTGCATGCCCATGTGAGAGCCTGAAAAACAGAGAAGTGGTCAATATCAGCCACAGACTAGCTGTGAATGGGGCTGATAAAACAATAGTAATTAGGTTTAATGGAGGGAAATCAGCTTAAAACAAGGAGGACCAATCACTGCAGAGAGCTGAGCCAAATCAATTTAAACCAACTTGGAGCCATTTGAGGAAACAGAATGAATACAGTGTATGTAAACAACATGCCTACCCACGAGAGAATGAAGGAACATTGCTGACCTGAGCAACGTTTCCCAAAAGCATCTCAATCAGGAAAGCAAAAGGAATTCGATGACTAGTTCAGCAGCAAACAACAGACTATCCAGGTTAAAGTTAATGAAATTTTCAATCCTTAAATGGCCCTGAGATTGTCTTCATTCCTGCCTGGAGGAGAACAGACCTCAAACTAAAATATTTCAGATACAAAGGTCGCACCAAAATCATCCAAACTATGAACGACAGTGATGCCGGCCACAGAGAGAAAAAACCTGAACATCACCAGTGCTACAGCGAACTGTGCAAAAAGTACTGTGACATTTTGAGTCATTCTGTTGTGTTGCGTTGTGCCTTGACCTTTCAGTCGGTTATCACAGCTCTGCTCGGTGGGATTTCAAGCCTCGATTGAGCAGCAGAGTAATGAAGGGCTTTATGATGAAGGCTCAGTGAACTAAACACAGCCACGGCTCCATATCTGAAACACAGACTAAAGCTCGCCCATGAATGGGACTCAGATGGGAAGTCTGGTACAACAAACTGACTGACTAGCAGGTGTATCAATAATAGAGAATGTAGTCATGTTGTTGGTTAGCTTGTTGTTGTTTGTTAGCTTGTTAGCTTGAACCTGCAGGAGCAGACCCAGCACTGGTGGTCATCCTAATTCAAACTCTCACTTTCTGCATGAACGCTGTTCGTTCTGCACTGGAGGTTTCAGGTTTCTTTCCCAATGATTTAGCTTAAGGTTTAGGGAAATGCACATATTTCTACCACTTCAAAAGAGAAATGTGAAAAAACTCTCTAGTGACAAACTTTGCATGTCAATATAGTCAAAGTCTGACATTTTAGGGACATAAACAGAAGAAAACACATTTCTGAGCACAGGGAGACATAAAGCCGGCAGTGGAGGCAGTAACAGAGACGAATCATTGTCTGTGTAAAGAGTGAGAGTTTTATGAGCAGGAACAAACACAAAGTGGTTCTGGGAATGAACTGTGTTACCATCAACGGATGAAAACTCTTTCGAAGCACAGAGCTGCCGTGCTGTTTAACCTCCAACCCAAAAGACAAAATCCCCTACACTTTTCTCTCCTGACATTCTCTCTGCTACCCTCCTTTTATTCTCTTCTCTTGTTTTAGCTCGCCTACACCCCGCAGTCACACTGTCACACAGCTACCGTCAAAATCACACACACACACACACAGTAATTACATGCACAAACTTTACTCTGTCCTGTGTGATTATACCCCTGTCAGTGCAGGAAGAGGGCTGTGGTAAGAGAGTCAAAGCTACAAGGAAAGAGCATGTAAGTTATTGGAAGAGAGGTGGTGATAAAGTGTTAACAAAATGCTCAATGCAATAAAACACTTTTAACCCTTATGGAAAACTTAGAAAGTGTTCATTTGTATGGTTGCAAAGTACATCTCTGCTTTGGTCTGGAGACTAATGCCACGACAAGTCAACACATCTATCCTATAGAGGGCGCTACATCCCTACCAGGATCATTCACAGGCTCTGAGGGGTTCAGGGTAGCAAATGTCACACAAATTTAAAGGTTTGAACACAGGACAGTAAACACTTTACCTCTACCAGTGAAGCAATGACGGGGCGGCGCCCGACTGGCGAGATGCTGATTAACACGAGAGAACTTATCATATTCAACACATCTGGGTGACTGCAGCTGAACACGTCCATATGTGTGATGGTGTTTGTGACTTCTGGCTGCAGAATGATCCAGAATTTGGAGACTTCATCGGCAGAATCGCACCGGGCCTCTGCACTGATAAGGATCCAACTTTCTGAGGTGCTGCGGCTTCAGGATGTTTGGTAACTGTTGCTTCCATGTGTCATTCAAAGCTGCTCCTTCACACACTGACACAGAGAACGCCTCAGTTATCTTCCTAAAATAGCTTCACTCAGCCCCTATAAAAACTCCATTTCAAAAGAAATTATTAGCATTAGTGGATTAGTCGATTTAGATTTTTTTCTCTATGATGCATTCAGGTCACATCTCCCAAAGGATGTTTTAAAAGACAGCATATCAAGTGCAAATTATGCTGCTGCTTAATGTATGCCATTGGATTACCAGACATATGAATATATTTAGTGCCATAAAGGTTCTGCCTCATCTCCTTTGTGTGATCGTTAAATCCGTCAAAGCGTTTGATGATAGTGTGACATAATGCAGAGGAGATAAGACAGCGTTCTCATACTGCCTCATTACAAACCGCCAGTCCACTGCTCACATGTTCGAAACACTGACTTTACTGTCTATGCAGAGAGAATGTGACACAGAATTCAAAATAAAGAATTATGCTGTTTTTGATTCTTCCACCTGTATTCATACAGATTAATTCCTCTGAGATAAACGTTATGCTGTGACGATGTAGTTATACGACTGCTGAACAGGTGAAAGTTGTCTGAATGCTACACGTATGGCTCTCATCACATCTCCTGAAACGCGTTTAAAGGTTTTACACACACCTGTGTTGTCCTCTCAGGTCAAACCCTGCCTGCTACAGTAACTCCTTCTGTGACTAATTCTGGCACTGAAGCCTGCCTCATACTAATGAGCATCCAGACGTTTATGTAACCTGTCTAACAGGCTCTGAAGTTCAGACGGACAATCTGTCTGCTCGTGACACAAAACAATGTAAAGCTACACTTGGTTTGTCAACATTGCCAACTTCGACACAGCTTTAAGCTGCAGTGATTTACTATTTTAGTCACTGATACACAACTGTGTGTTTTGTGGTCCAGCCGTCTTGCATTTGAAAATTTGAACAAAGGGGATTTAATAAAATTTAAAAACTTTAAGCACACTGGGTGAAATGTGCAACACAGTTATTTGGTAATTAATAAGAACAATCTTAAAAAAGACACTGTGACATGCCTTAACCCTCACTAGTAAAACACTAACACAGAATCTGAGGAAGACTGTCTCCTATAATGCCTTCTTAATCGATGGTTTCTGAACGCTGACTCATACATACAAGTTATTAGTGGAAGTTTTGGAGCCCTTATCAGGGGCTCCGTGGTTTCACCTCCAGACTCTGGCAAAGCCTTCAGCTCTAACTGAAGCATTAAAGTCACAATGATGCTTTTCCTGCATAAATTACTTCAGATAGAATAAGGTATCCAGCCAACAGAATAACCACACAAACCGCTGAGTTCTTTCAGATGGCCAAAGCAGTCAGACCTGACTGTTTTGTGACTATTTAGGGTGTTGTGGTTTTATGCTGTATTCAGACACAGAGATGGAGCACAGAAAATGGCAGCCGGACGATCCAACAATCTCTTTCCTGACAGATAATTTAGGCGGATGTTGTAAACGAGCCTTTGATTAAATTTGCAGTCGGTCTGAGGTTAATACCGCTGGCATCAGAGCGAGGCGGCAGACAAGGTAAAGAAGGGCGCATGATGTGTGTGTGTAGGAGGGGATTAATATAGGACTGAGAAAGCAAGTTGTTATTTGATCAAAATAGTTTAACTTTTTTATCAAGCGCACATGACGAATATTCACTGTTTCCAACTTCTTGGTGGTAATTTGCTTGTTTTTCTCTGTCTTGTAAGGAAATTCATTATGTTTACGACTGTTGATTACACAAAAAATAGATAAATAAATAAACTAGAGACTTCACCCAGGGCTCTTATTTTCTACCGGTGTGTATGCGCAAGAGGATAAGAGACATGAACTGAATGGAGACAAAACGTGTGTATAATTGCACATACTGCTGTGTGGCGCCTTGTGCCATTGTGTAACAGCATGTTTGTTGTAAGGGATTGTCGCTTAGCAGGGTTAGCCTAGTGGATTAAAATGTCCATGGGGGAATGTTAGCAGTCAAAGCTAAGTGACCCAAATTAACTGCTCTCACACACACACATGCACACACCCACTTGACCACTTACACTCACGCACGGACTTCATCTACATGCTGTGTTCTTGATCATCTTCAAAACACATTTGTTCATGAGCCAGCTGTCCCTCCCTGCCTTCCATCCAAACCAGGTAATTACTTAACACACTTTTTACGAACCTGACGTCTGAAATATCCTCGTCTCCTCCCTAGAAACACACACATGCCCCAACACGTCCCTCTCATTATGGTAATGTGCACAGCACGGCACTGCTTTAGATGTGATTACTGTCAGATGAAATCAATATAATCACATCAGACAGTGCGATCAAGAAAACATGTTTTCAAACCTTAGTATCAAAGCAAAGAAAAATAAGCAAATAAGGCAACTCTAATCCACACATTCAGGTTTCAAATCCAAGTTGATCCAATTTAAAAACAACGCTGTACCCGTGACTTCTTCGATAAGAAAAACTCATGACAGCAGAGACAACAATGGAGCTAATGTCAGGTTTACAACAAAGTCAAAAACCACTCATATGACTGGATTATTCTAAACTGAAGCACACATAGAGGCTTTATGTTTTTCACTGCCTTGAAGCAGCGTGCACGAGCTGCTGAAATAAATGCCTCCTGTTTGCATGATGACTGAGTGTTCAGTCCACTCTGCAGGCACATGGCAGACAATGCAGGTTGGACTTAAATATATTCTACTCTTGTCAGACAGTGTTTTGGTCACACGAGGCACACGACTGCCCTGAGTTACACTGTTGTGAGGGAAAAATTGCCTGTATGTTTTCAGTTAACATGAATCAGGCAACAAGAGGGGTGTGTGTGTGTGCGTGCGGGGGGGGGTCCAAGGTCAACACTATGGCAGTCACGGGCTCAACTTTTTAACTACAGACATCCACATTAAAAATGTGTTTTGTCACTCACATGTAAGGTGCCTTTAAAAATGCCTTTAAACTAGAAGAAGGCTAATTGTATGAGTAATGTCAACATGTGGTAAATGATGGAGGAATGAGTCACGGCTGGGCGCTGTCACAGTGGCTATTAGCAGTGAGGGGAACTTTGAGTTGCAAAGAAAACACACGTAAATAATGAGCGAATATACAACTCCTGAAGATGACTCACTGTCACACAAACCCACTCACCATCTTCTCCATTCATAAAGTCAAAGAATAGAACCGAGACACTTGTGACATCGAGGTAGTCACTGGCTGGAAACGGAATTCATTGACTGTATTTAAGAAAAAATATCTGTCGCTTGAGATTAAGTGTTTGGTCAAAGGGTTAGAAAATTGCACAGAAATAAAAATTTCATCACAAGTTCAACGAATCCGGATGAAGTCTTTGAATTTCTTGTTTTGCCAGATCAACAGTGCAAAACAAAATTTGGATTGATTATTGTTATTTTTAAATTTATAAATATGACAAAAAGCTGCATATTAAATAAATCGAAACAGAGGCATTTTTAATTCATAGTCCTGTACTTTCACAGTCAGGTGTGAGTCCTCTGCTCATGAACCTGCAAACACAATCCTGCTGTTGGCACCAGGGGCATTGACACAGATCTGCTCTGACACAGAAACATGAATGTGCAGAGAACGCAGAGGGAGAAGAGAGGAAAACAGTGAGAAGAAGTACATGCAGGCCGACATGTCCACTATGAATCCATCCTGAGAGGCTGCAGCTGCTGACGTGTGACTGCAGTGCCCAGGTAGAGATGTAGAAAGGGTGAGTACTGTATAAATGATAAGAATAGAAGCTGACAGCGAGTCCGCCTTAAACAAATTGTGACCAAGCTCCTCAGACGGCCACGGCCTCAAATCTATTCACACGTGCTCTCTTTTTTCTGCCACACAGCGATTCATTGCAGCATTAGTCTCCTGTGGCAGGTGAAGGCAGATAACACAAATGCAAACAATGGATGGCCCCGAGAAGTACACTTTAGTACACTTGTTATTGCATTTCAAAGGTAACACATGTTCCTGGGCCCCTCACTGATGCTGAGCGGACAGGAGAGGAGACGTGAGTGGATGCAGATGGCAGAGGGGCCGCGGCCTCACGGGTGGTCAGACAAAGAGCCTCAGGACGAACTCAAAGCACCGGAGGGCAGACGCAGAACAAAACAAGAGTCAATTTTAAATGTTTTCTCAGTACTTGGAATCAGGACGCTAAAACTCA
The DNA here is from genome assembly GCA_029783665.1 of Naso thynnoides. Classification (NCBI taxonomy): domain Eukaryota; kingdom Metazoa; phylum Chordata; class Actinopteri; order Acanthuriformes; family Acanthuridae; genus Naso; species Naso thynnoides. The sequence continues at coordinate 2,690,581 of JAQLOL010000008.1, read as the reverse complement.
TTGCTTCGATTTGCATTTTTAACAACAGTTGGTTGGGAATAAGGCTGCGCAATACGGTTTAAAAAAAAAAAAAATCAAATTGCAATTGTTTTAAAAAGACACTGTGATTGCAATATGATTCACAATTACTGAGAAAGTCATTTTTGCATCACAGTTTTTAAACATTACAACCATGCTGTTGTGACATTGGTTTGAGTCTGTAACATGTTTTCTTACATCCGAAGAACAAGATTTGTACACCAGTGAATCTCTACAGCACCACAGTACTTCATTAAAATGCTGTCTTTCACAAATTATACAGAAAAACAGTTGCAGCTTTTTGTGATTTGGATATTGCCCTAAGCCATATTGTGATTTCGATTATATTTCGATTTACTGTGTTGCCGTAGTAGGAATCCTTCAAATTAAAGGTGAGTAAAAAAAGTTCAACTTGGATTTTTGCTTCCACTACATCCTTAAAATACTTTGACTAATAAAAGTGGCTTAACGTGTTTGCACATTAATTTGTGCTAAACCTCATGCTACCAAGTGTTTTATAAACCAACTGCATTCGTGCTGATTACATTTCCAGACTGGCTTTAAAGGTGGTTAAGAAGTTAAACCTCAACTGTAATTTAAGGGGTTAAAGGAGATTGTAGGTGATTCTAACCCAGCCTGACATCTACTGCTGTAAGGCCGCAGACAGAGCAGCTGCTGCAGGGGGAGCAGCAGCAGGTGTGGCCATGGCTGCACTGAAACAAGTAGACAAAAGCCGAGGAGGGGGCAGCATTAAAATTAGAATATATCCTTGACAGTGAGACAACTGTAGAGAGGTTTTCTGAGCTGCCCTAAAGAAGAAAGGGGGGCATCACAGGGGTGGGCAGTTTGCTTTGATATGGATTTTTACATTATCTCAACTGGTGCACATTAACCACTAAGTGTCCACTTTCCACTCATGCTAAAAAGAAGCACACTTGAAAGTCAAGACAAGGTAGGTAGAGAACAAACAGGGCAACAAAGCCAAGACCAACAGATGTTTGCAGTTGTTGGGGGAAAAAAATGTCAGTTCTTTATTTGGAGAGGGCGTCGAAAAGAAAATAGTTGTCTGCAAAGAGCCTAGAAGATGCATCACCTCAAACTGAAATATGGATTTAAGTTTAAATGCTTAAAACATCCTCAGCCTCCAAAACAGGTAGTTAAAGCAGCAAAGTAAAAAGTAATACTGTATTGTTAACACAGTTCCTTCAGTCACACTGTCCATATGAAAAAAAAGCCAGCTGTGGAAACTCACTGTGCATATCAAAACCTCTGCCACGGTGAAAAAATTTCATGCAAAACAAAATGCTGTTGCAGCTGTTGTGAGAAAGTGAAGCCAACACTGTGATGAGTGATAAGCGCTCGGCTTCATCATGACTGAAACTCAGATTCCCCCGCTGCTTTAATAATGACGCTGTGGATAATAACTTTAACAAGGACGTAAAGAAGTTACTACACAGAATCCTGCGAAATCACATCACACGGAAATTCTACGGGAAAAAATTGATGTATTGCTGTATTTGTCTTTTAAAAATAATAAAACACGCAAAGATGTAAAACATGCTGCAAAATATTTCAAGAAAAGATTCTCTCAAGCCACAAACAGGGGAGCGCCTGGTTTAAGCTACGCTCCGCGGACTGTTGTGATAACAGCTGCTGAAGCGAAGCATCCCTGCCGGCTCCTGCACGTCACCTGACACTTCAACACACCATCTTGCTGTTGTCTTTTCACTCATGTGTGAGTTTGGGTTTCACGCACATGTCTGATTTCTTGCTGGCGTCTACAAGGATCGAGTGTCCTCGATAACAAAAAGCAGAGACGCGCCTGGCGCACTGACGCCACGACCGACGCTAAACAATTAGCGACTTTTGCTGAAGCCTATTAAGAGCCAACAGATAAATGTTTTAAGAGTGTTGACAGGGTGATAGCAGACAGCAGTGCTGTTAGTTAATATGAATGGAGGCAGCCGTTTGTCCTTCCACTGACCCACATCTTATCTTGGCACTGAACAGTAGCTGAGCAGGTAAACAGACACACGTATATATCAGAGAAGTTGACCTTAATGTAAGCCACAGAAAAGTACGAGAACAAGAACGTGTTGCATGCAGGAGTTTAGGTCGAACTTTGCTTTTTCACCTTTTTCAGACAAAAGTTGTGAGGGTCACTCAGTTCAATTTCCAACTCGGCTCTTTAAAAGCAAAGTGATTTAAAGCAACAACTTCCTCATTCTAAAAGTTATTTTTAAATGTCAACACAATCACTGACCATTTGTTCCTTTTAAACTAAAAGTCACGACACATTAAATAAAATTATTCTAGATCATTTTAAATGCAATTCTACCTAGTTGCTCAGTATCCCTAGAAAGCAGGTATGACAGCTATTTGAGGCCCAACAGTCAATGCTGACTCACTGCATTGGGGAGCAAGTCACACGTGCAACTTGTCACTTTCCTGCTATCACGCCCTAATCCTTCACAAAGAGATAACAAACGATAAGATCTTGAGCATTATCACACTTGGAGTTTATCACACTAGGATAGCCTCCTTAATGCACAATGGGTCCATGAAAACACCCATAAACCAATCAAGTCGCTGTTTTTATAATTATCACAGGCCTAATAACTGCTTGCAAATGACAGGAGACAAGGTTGAAGTGGGCACCAACCTCTTTTCTCCTCCAGATCCTGGAGGAACTGCCTGTAAGAAACCGCGGAGCTCATCCCTCCCTCCCAGAGAAAAGATTGAAGAAGGAGGGGGTGGAGAAATGACAAAAGAGAGAAACTGATGAAAGTATTAGAGGGTAAGAACTGAAAACAGGTGAGAAATAGTGGCTAAAGGCGGAAAAAAGTTATCTCGAAATGTCAAGGAAATGAGTGTAAGTGAGTTGGTGAGAAAAGGAGAGTAAAAACAGAACAGAAAATGAATAAAGGAGAGAGGTGGGGGGAGAGTCTGGAGGCTGTAGTCGATCTGTGCGGCCCACAGGATCCAGGCTGTCAAAGAGGAGCCATCCTTAAACACGCCGATAATCCCTCATCTCTCACTCGCTTCTTTTCTTCTTCCACCAGTCTCGACTTGTCTTCTCTCTGCCGAGTGTGTGTGATCGCTGGTTACGATAGCGTCGAGTGTGGCAGTGTGTTAGCAGCTCTAAGCCGGATAGAGGAACTGGACTTTGACCACAAGGCGGGTGATGTCACTGCCAGAGCAAGAAACATGTGTTTCACTTGCCTCTAGAGCGAGAGCATGTGTGTGTGTGTGTGTGTGTGTGTCTGTGTGTGAGCGAGTGAGTGTGTGTTTGTGTGTGCGAAAAGTGTGTGAAAAGTAAATCAGAAAAAAAAAAATTAATAGATGTGGGGTGGTTTTTCCCTCCAAAGCTGCCGTTTATGCATGAATGTTTGACTGCTACAAGTTTGTCATTGAGTCAGTCAGCTTCACATTGTCGTCTTTGTGTGTGTGTGTGTGTGTGTGTGTGTGTGTGTGACTTTCAGCTGCCTGTTGGGTCAACATACTGGAGCAGATTACAGAGTGCTTTTTTAAACACCGACTTTCCTCTTTTTCTAATTTTACAGCACACTGTTGCTGTTAGCATCGTTTCATGCATGTGTTCCTTCGCTCACGTCAATATTTTAGCTGACAGTACGCCTCTGCAAATGTCTTGCCACTGAGCCAAACTCTCTACTGTAAGTTTGAGGAATTTAGTCAGTGTGATTCTGCAGCATGGGCTAATTATCAGGGGAAAAAAAACACCTACTATATATGATACATACAGTTAAAATGTATAACTATGTTTATTATAAAAAACCTTTCAAGAATAAATCATGTAAGCATCCTATAATCTTGCAGTGGCACTAACCATGGTGCAAAATGTCAAAAAGACTGAAAAATGCACCATTTACCACAGCACTAAGTGATTTTTAAAAAATCCTTAGTAGTCCAAAACCTGCAAAGTTTTGCATTTGTCAATTATAAAATGACTGTCAAACAATTTTGCGGTGAAATACTATTCCATTCCTTCAGTAATCTTAATGCACCCTAATGCCTGATACATTACAATATCATGATGAACCAGAACTAGTCAATCAATAAAGTATTATATTAACTTTTAAAGACTCTTTCTCACTCTCTCAGTTTCTGTTCATTAATTATCAGCTCTGTCTTCTCTTTCCCATTCTTCCTCTTGAAAACATAAACACAACCATGTAAATAATTACCCCATTTTTATCATGCAGCTAACAGACGACAAATACACTAACAAACGAACACACAGCAAAGAGGGAACTTTAGGTCAGATGAGGTCTAGTGCCATGGCAACCAGCAGGTTAACTTCAAATACTCTTAATGACTTTCTTCATGTTAAGACTTCAGGGCCACTTGTGAGAAATGTGTATATAATGTGGAAGAGAAGCAGTAGCATTAAACGTCTCTGCACACATTCTAAGTGTGTTTACATCAGGAGTATAATGATGGTGAAAGGATTTGGATATGTAAACAGACGTCTGTTGGAGTTGATTTATTTAAAGAAACTGCGGCCAAAAGCTGAGGGGGAACAAGAAACAGAGTAAAAGAGCAAATGAACAAAAATAACGCTTCAGCTATTCGCTAATTATACAGATAAGACTAATTTAAAAATCCTACTAGATAATACTTTAGCTGTCATTGCACATGATACATTTTGCCGGTTCAACCAGCTCAGACTAAAGGACCTTTAAGCCAATTAATCAAAACTGGCCTCTCCAGACAATGGCAGAGGAAATCTGGTCAGAGACCTTTGGTCGGTACCGATGTTCAGCCCAGATTATCTAGTAATGCAAGCGGTTTACAGAGCCAGTCTCAAACTCTCTCTTGATCTGCTTGCAGACTCACTGGGGCCGTCCCAGTAATAACAAACATGTCTGATATCCAGGATTTTCAATCTAAATCACAATGTCAATACTTTCCCGAGCCTGTCTCTAACCATTTTGTGTTTTTTTGTTTTTGTCTCACTGCAGAGCATTACCTTTGTTACTATAGCAAGTTGTGGCACAATGTAAACCTTCAATTAATTTACATCTGCTTTCCCATGAGTTCACATGAGACATGGCATGATGTGGGGTAATAGTTTTCATAATATCCTGTATTGTCTTATTTGTAATGTTTTTCAACTGATTTAAAAAACAATCACCATAAACATCCACCAGCCAAACTGTCTTTTTTTGTTTACTTCCTCAAAAATACGCTCTCTAAACAAGTAAAATATCCAAAATTACAAGCAGGAAGATTTTGTATTAAGAAATAAAGTTTCATTTACAAACAGAAATTAGATAATAATTCTTTAGCTGGTCGTAACTTGTCATAAGGCACAACTTCTCTTACATCTATCTGTACCCATTTCTTTATAAATGTAAGTGTTGCATTCAGCCGCAGTGCCATGTGTGAAACATAAAATGATTCAAATCGATCTGAAATGCTCTTCACGGGAATCAACATGTTTTCTATAGATGGTCCTTTTCCCTTGAAATGATCCTCTCAGATTTCAATTTCAATCTCTCTCTCCCACCCCCTGTCTCGCTCTCACTCTCCTCTCCTTTCTCTCAGACATAACAAACACACTTTACACCCAAACACAACCTGTCACACATACAAACACTTCTCAATACTGGCACACACACACCTAGAAACACTGGTTGCTAACAGCTCAGTGGAGCTGACAGGATTTCTGTGCAACAAGAGAGCAATTATTTATCAATATGAGGGTAGACACATCAGTGTGTGTGTGTGTGCGCGTGTGTGTAATGACCTCAGATAATGACCTGACCCACAGAGTTCAAAGGTTGACACTTGCTAATTTGCCTCCATCAATCTGTTTGTACACATACAAATGACATCATAGAGGGAAGAAAAACACCCAGGGGGATTTAAACCCACAAATGCACAGGATGATCAAAAAATGCTGGACTGGCTTGTTTTCTCACTGCATGTATCCAACAAATAAACAGATACGAGACAGATATGAAAAGAGTTTCTATAAATACTACATGTATGCAAAAGCTTTTACATATGAAAACATCTTCCCCACACACGCACGCACACACACACACACACACCTCTAAAACCCTGAGCAAACAACAAAGTGGCGTAGATCAAAGTAAACATGCTCTATTGAAAAACTCTTTAAGTTGAGAATTCTTGACAAAAAAATGTTGAAAACTGTTCAGCGATCCTGAACGCTCCCCTCTGAGTCTCCTGTTTCACGTGACCCTGTCAACAGCAGCCCGCTTCATCAAAGGCAACCCTGAGCACACGCACACACACACACACACACACACACACACACAAATTCACACTCTCAGTTTTGCTCAGGCAGTCACACATCAGGCAAGAGGATGGTGGTGTTGTGACTGGTAACCATAGTGACAAGATACAGCTAGCTCCTGTTGTGTTTTCCACCTTTTATCCACACTTTCTGGGGATTAAAAGGGCCACAGACTAGCGACACACCGTAAACTGGTCCAGAGGTGCTAACAGTTCACTTTAAAACTACTAAACCAAAACAAAGTGTAAGCACATTGGCAAATATTTGACTAAAAAACAGCAAACAGCACCAACACATCCACACAGGAGTGACAGAACAACAGAAACAGAGCTCAAATTCCTGCTGTCCATGTGAATCAAGTAGAACTTCATCTCAGCCAATGTGTCTCCTCCATTACCTTTCCCATTAGGACAGAACTCACTTACTTTTTTTTACTGTTAAAATTCTTGCCACTGAATGAAAAGACAGATCAGTGGCAAGCTAAAGGGAACAATAGCAGCTGGGATCCGTTTTTTGTTTTAAAGAAACAAAGGAGGAATCACACAGCCAGCAGTTTCCACAAAGAGTGAAAGGTATATGGGAGGAAAAAAAAAAAAAACTTTTTTACCTTTGTTGGAAACAGTCAGCAGAAACACCAGCAGCAACATGGAGGAGAAAAAAGAAAAAAAAATCTGGTTAGATTAAAAGTCTTTTCAAAATCTGAAGTCAGCCTTGAAGATGAGATAAGTGTCATTTAGTAACAGCAACTGTAAACAGTAAACAGTAAAACTAAATCATATGCTCATCATTACAAAACAATTTTAAATTCTGGTAAATAGATTCTGTCTGGGATTTTACCCACATCTACCAAAATAAAAACAAAGCAACAAAGAGGATGTGATGGGGCAATACATGCCAAACACACAAACACACATTAAGTGGTCACAGATGCCAGGATTGTGATGGAATAATTATAATTATAGCCTGACACTGTGCTCTGTCTCAGCTGCTCTGTTCTGTTTAGTATTCAGCCACTTTCTGCAGCAGGAGGAACTCTGAGGAGAGTCGGGGCTGAAATCTGTTGAAGGACTAAAGCACCTGATTAGAATTTTATTGTTTTGTGTCTGAACCTGCATGACTTTCTTCGCTGCTGAATGTATCTATGGCGGTGCATGCTTGCAGAAGTGTTGTTTAGTCATTCTGTGTAAATATGTGTGCTTTTCAGTGTTTGCTTTTGCTGCATTTGTTGTGTGTTTGTGTGTGTGTGGTGTGTGTGTGTGTGAGGGCGTGAAACACATTCTCTAAAAATGCAAAACAGCTTTTGTTTCAGCAGCTGAAGTGAAACCATGTGCAGCTCAGACCAGAGGGGGTGTCCAGTCAGCTCTGTCAGCAGGTGCATGTGGCGCACACATTTTAATAATTTTTTTTTATGTAAACATTAAACAAGAAAGTACAGGGACACAAAAATTACAGGTTCTGTAAAAATACATTCAGCAAAACCCTGGACAAATACACATACACCCCTCAGAGAATAAGTAGCAGCATGTTCGCCTTTTTTCGCAGCTACCGATAAAAGAAGAGACAACACAGAATTTTGCAAGCTGTTAAGCTGCATTTTTAGGCATCCCAAGTTGTTTGGAGCCTCTATGCTGCCAAAAACAAAAACAAGTTGACTGCACATATAACCTAGCTCTGAGATGAGGTTTAGCAGCGGCTGGTCTTTAATGACTTTGGCCATGAACCCTTGCTCTAAGCTCGAATCAAAGGTGCATTGCCACTTCAAGAAGAAAAACTAATTTGGAGCCTTCATTAACAACGACAACAACAACAACAACATCTGGTGTGTTGGCAGAAAGACGTGAAAAAACTTCAGGGTTATCCATACAGAGATGAAACACGGAGGGTTTGACACAGGACTGTTTGTAAATTCTCACTGAGGGCAGAAAATGTTTGGCTTTGCTCTTTGTTATGAGGTTCACTATTCTATCAAGACGTGCCCTGTGGAGTCATTCATAGGCACAGCAGCCATTTGGAACGTGTGACATGGTTTCAGTAACATGTTCTGTGGTGTGATGCAAGCAATGAGGTACATAGGTGGAAGGTAACACACACACACACACACACACAACACAAAACTTTTAACACTGCTGATAATTAATGTTATACACGGTAACTAGGAGAGTAAACGTGAACCTGCAGTCAATGATCATCACAAAGAAAAATGACAAATCCCAAGATGCACATATACTGCAACCAATATGAGAAAACCTCTTAAGTCTGGTTTTATGAGTTTAGTGGTGCTGACAGCACTGGGCTCTGCAGATACACGCATCATGTTCAATCTCATGGTAACAAAAAGAAAAAAAAGAAAAGAAAAAAGACATGGCTCTTTCATTATCAACATATCTGAGTCCACAGTTTGTGCTTTTTTCTGCCTAAATCAGGAGAAATTGCAGCAGGAAGCCAAACAGCAGTGGCTCACATCATTTGATGTGTTTCAGAGGAACACAAATTGCCTCTCAGGGAGAAGCAAAGTGTGGTCTCCTTTGATGAGAGGGAGAGAGGAAGAGAGAAGATAAAGATCTGCTGTCCCCCTGGAAAGATGGATGGTCGGACAGTGTAATGTGTCTGAGGGTTAGGTTGTGAAACAACTTAGGGCCTCTGATAGCTGGGAGTGCACAGAGACACACATTAAAAAACAAAGGAGCATTTAGCACAGAAAACCACAGAGAGACGAGCTGAAAGGCTCAGAGAGAGACTGACAAACTTCCTGGGTGAAAAAGAAGGAGCGGGAAACGCATACCAGTCAGTAGGTGACACTGAAATTCTCACAGATCTCGGCAGAGAGTTACTTGCACTACACATCTCGTTTTTTTAGATAACAGAGGGGGCAGGGGAGCAAAAAGAGTCAGATTTCTGCAGATGTATGTAGGTCAGCTAGAGCAGATACAGCGTGTACAGTAGAATGAGTCTGATCACTGAACATAGACAGAAAAACCCTAAAATACTGACTTTATACTTGCAAGGGCGTCAATAGGCAAGAAAAAGCACAAAGACAAACACACACACACACACACACACACACACACACACACACACACACACACACACACACACACACACACACAGTGTGGCAGCCCCGCAGCTGTTGGTTGTTTGTGGTAAACAAAGGCTCAGCAGGTGTGTTGGTGTGTATCAGCACAGACAAATGAAGAGGCGTCACACCTGACGGGCGGTGAAATTTTCAGCTTTATTTGATTTTACTCCCGTGCCATGAGCTTCTGCTTCTTCAGCTTCTTCTGTGAAACCTGCAGACACAAACTGAGGGTTAAAAACACGCCAGGCGCAGCAGACGGCGGCTCATCGAGCTCATCGAGCTCAGCCGCTCAGACTTTAACTGTTTTCATGGTTCATCCAAAGGTGTCCTAAGGAGTCATCACTGCAACACCGGCTCAAACAAGTCAACGACATCATCATCATCATCATCATCATCAGTGAGGAGGATGTGTGACGATGTCACAGTGCGTTCAGACAAAACGCGCGTCGAAGCGCGGCTGTGTTTTTGTCTGAAGGCGCCGCGGCTCGTCTCCGGGTCAGCTGTTACCTTTTTCTTCTGGGCGACCTCCTCCTCCGGTTTGGGGACGATCTGCTCCTTCTCGGTCAGGATCATCTCGATGTGGCAGGGGGAGCTCATGTAGGGGTTGATGCGGCCGTGAGCGCGGTACGTGCGCCTCCTCATCTTGGGCGCCTTGTTGACCTGGATGTGCTCGATGACCAGAGAGTCCACATCCAGACCCTGAAACCACACGGAAGCAGGAAATGGGTCAGACACACCTGGACCTGCAGCAGTGACCTCACACCCATGAGAGCGGCGGCGCGGGCGATTCGGCGCGAAAACTGTCACAACGTTTCAGGTCGAATCTCAACAAATACTTGAA
>JAQLOL010000008.1:2639570-2656547 GCA_029783665.1 Naso thynnoides | reverse complement strand
CACACAAACTGCGCCCCCCCCCCCTTTGCCAGCAATTACTTTAAATATCCAGGATGCACCAACAGAGTCGGGACAAACATCTCTCTGCAGTATCAGTACAAACTCCAGGAGCTCTGACAACCGCCGCGCAACACTGGAAAAAAAAAGTTTCAAACGATGTAGGTCGACCACACAGACTTCACTGTTACAGTCTGTCATGAATACAGGCTCTGTGTGCCGCTGATGGAAGAGAGGGCCACTGTTAGCGCACACACTCAAACACACACAAATGCACAGCAGCATGCACATTTATGCGTTGAAGCAAATATTTCACCCTCGCTGGCTGCAGCCTGCATGACCATTCAACTCAATATTCTCCTCTAACACACACACGCATCTGCACAATGAAGCTCATTGATTATGTTCCTAAAAATCAGCTGGGTGCTGGTTATGTAAGAACCCTGAGGGCTAAAGAGGGGAGGACTGCTGCGAATAGTAAGAGGGGGGAGAAAAAGGGAAAAAGGAGGGGGAACGGGGAAAAGGGGAAGAGAGGCATGATAGATTTACTGCACATTATGTAGATAAAATGAGGAGAATGTAACGGAGACACAGTGGCGGGAGGATCTCATTTTGACACTGCAGTATTTTCCTTATTGGCTGATAAACATACAGCATCTGGGCATCACTTTATCTGAGTCACTTCGTTGTTTGTTAATTCATTTAGGTGCTTTGATGCAAGTTTAAGTATTTGGAATTTTGCTGAAATTGTTTCAGATGAATCTTAACATTCCTATATTTGTAATGCATTAATATCAAGCCATTTGTCCCCGCACGATGGACAGGTCTCCAAGCGGAGCCCTGAGCTCTGGGAGCGTGTGATTTCCCTGAAGGCTTCCCCTCATTCTTCCCTCTACTTCTACCCCCAGCAGCGCAAGCTCTCAAGCTCAGTCAGCATTTGGCTTCCCTGCCGCAGCTCTACAACACTTGGTTTTCCTGCCGACGCAGTCAGGTGCTGCTGGAGAATGTGACGAAACAGGAAGCAACTGGGGAAAGATGGGAAATCAGGGAGGGGAGGAGGAGCAGGCAGAGAAAGAGAGAAGGAGAAAAAGAAAAAGAAGGGAGGCAGGATGAATTAGGAGATAATGAAAGAAGCAAGCGAGGATGTGATGAAAATGCGGATGAGAGAGAGAAAGAAGGCAAAAGAAGAGGAATTGATTACTGGGAAGGGAAAGTGGGCCATGACTGTGAAGGAAGACAGTGAAGGACAAATGAAACTGTCAGCAGCCACAGGGAGCAAGCATGAGATGAGAATGAGTTTATCTTACACATTTCATTACAAAACATTTCCAACTGGTTTAAAAATGTTATTTTACCGCAAAAAGTGTAGAATAATCTGGTAAAGTAATTACTGAGGTACCACTTTTAAATTGCTGTTGTAACATAGATTTCTAAAAATTAAAAAATAAAATAAAATTACTATTATAAATCTTTTCTGGACCTGATGTAAAAATCGATCAAAAATTAAAAATACAAAAGAAGGTTTCACAAGGGTGTGATCTGACAGACACAGAGAGATTGTGTTTAATGAGACAGAGGAAGAGGAAGGGGAGGAGGAAGAGGAGGAGGAGGAGGTTGTGTTCTTGCAGGCAGAGATCTACCGTGAGAGAAGAGCAGGAGTGAGGGAGCTGGAAGGAAAAAACTAGGCCACGTGGAAAAATCCAGCTGTAATGATCCAAATCAGGGATCGGCCAATAGCTTGCATGTCTGCCTCTCTTCTTACTCAATGTCCATTTTCATCGATTTCACTTTACATTACATCGTTTTCTTCTCCCTGAGATTCTGTTAATTTGTTAAGCTTTTCTACTTCCTACTTCCAACCCCTTCCTCTCCTGAGACTACTTCTCTTCATCACCACATTTTTATCTCCTCCCATCTCTTCATCCTCTTCCTCTTATTTTATCCAGCATGAGATCATTTGTCCAAGAACCAGCTGCAGTAGCGAATGAAGCAAATTTCTACATAGCATCTGTTCTCAACATTTCAAGGTCTAGTTCAACCTCTAACGGGGTCAAATTAGTTCAGCGTGACTTTTTTCAGACAGAGGCGCAAATACAGGAAACGTGACAGAGAGGCTGAATTATAGACGCCATATTCAAAGCAGCAACAGATACACTTTAATAAGATTCACGAGGCGGTTAGAAAAGCACAGACAGACCTTTGTTTGTCCACGCCATGTGGAGAATCAGACAGCCAGGTACAAACACGCCAGCACTGATCTAAAGAGACAGGAAGAGCTGACCTGACACTTCCTGTATCCCATGAAAACATAAAGCGTCAGCAAACACTCGACTCAAGACCCTTCCTGATGCTCTGTGAACTTCCTGTCTGTCTTGTTGACCTCTGCGGTCCTCAGTGTATTAGGATCATATGATCATATTTTGTTCTAACTGCACCAAGTTCTGGTTTTGTCCACATAATGATTTTAAGCAAAATGCCTTTACTGGATACAAGATATCAACTGAATAACTATGACTTACAAGAACACTCCTCCTGATGGGCAGGAAGAGGCCACAGAAAATGTGTCCTTGTGCTACATACCAGCTTAGAGGGTCAAAACGTCACACGCTCAAAACGGCAGCAGGAGGACTGAGCTGCCACGAGTTGGCAGAGAAGTCGGTCCATAGGCCAGACTGAGGACTGAGGTATTAAGTATACAGAGAGAATATAAACGTTTTCAGCCAAAGTTCTATAATAATGTTGACCCAGCTCAATACACACACACACACACGACCAAGAAAACCACACACGCTTGACACAGGACACGGACAGCTCAGTTTGCCCGAGACCCAGAGTTTTTTACAGACTGAGAAAAACGATTAAGAGTTGTCAAAACTGAATTCAAATGGAACTGATTTGAATTTTAATTGCTTGCCTCCAGTTTTGTCTCTCAACAAACACACACACACACACAAACATATCCTGACAGTACAGATACACACAAATTTTTCTAGTGTCTATATTTGTAAAGAGCAAAGTGATGGCTGTTGGTTTCCTGACCATCTTGTCCTTTAGAATGTCTCAATTGTTCTGTTTCCTTCCAGGTTTCCTGACTTATTTTTGGCTCTGGGAGGACATTCATGGACTGTGGTCACCTGACAAGTTTTAACAAACATGCTGCACTTTTAAGCCAATATGAATGTGATCATGCTTGTATAATTAGGATTACTAAAAAAAAAGAAAAAAAGAAAAAAGCAGGAAAGCAGTATCCATACCGTGGCGTGCTATTGTTATTATGGAGCAACTTCAGTAGATATAATGTTCATTTGAAAGCTGCTGTCAATCTGCCCGAATCCATCCTGTTTTTCCACTGACTCAGACCATGTGCATGTGTTTTCTGAGTCAGGTCCCAGTGTTTTTCCATAAATGACGCCGTCATTATTGCTTTAGATATCCTGTCATTGTTACACAGCACTTACTGTACACACAGGCTCAAACACACACACACAAGCACAAACACACACAAACATCCCACCACCCTTGTGAATGATTTAAGCAGGATCAAATGTCCCCAACTCCAGTTTCAGTCAAGTGATGCCGCAAGCAGAATGCCAAGTTCACATTTCTCTGACTATTCCACATGACAACTGCTACAAGTGACTCACACAACTGACAGAGCAAAACACACTCATACAGAATAGTGGTTTATGGGGTCAAGTTAACTGCAACATACGAAAAATGCCACAATCCAGACTACCATGGGAGAGGAAAAGAAGAACAAAAATGCATGACAATACGAACGAATAACAGGACAAACTTGATGTCATCCAAGACAGCCGGTGTGTTGTTGACAAGATGAGTCTTCAAAGAAAAAAAAACACGATTGGACAGTGACCTACTGCAGCACAAGTCCTATTGTTGTGGACTGACTCCAGAGGACACAGGACTGGCCCTATAGGATTACAGCCTCATTATAGCACAGACGAAGGAGATGAGCTGTGAGTGTGATGTTAGCAGAACACAGAGGTACAAGCCCCAAAACCTGCAGCCTTACAGAACCACAAGACACACGGCAACCTCACAAAATCCTACAGAAACAGAAAGAAAAGCAGGTCAACACTGACATATTTTCCCACTGTACTGGCACAACTGTGAAAGATCCACAGAGGAGCAACTCTGCAATTCTTACTTATTATTATTTACCAACCACTAGTGAAAACCATTTGTTCCTCCATCTCAGTGATAGCATTAGTATAATCAGTTAAATGAGTTAATCACCTACTAGTTTACAGACAGAAAATAGATTGGTCAGTTGACCAGTTTTGATTATTATCACCTATTGAGCATCTGTCAAGCTTCAGCTTTACAAACCAATTTAAATTATGCAGACTTTCTCTGTTTCTTTTAGTTTAGTGTGACGTCATGCCCTTCTTGTGGCAGGTGGGCTGTTAGTGTGTACAAATGAAACAGCACAGGATCTGAGTCTAACCTTCCATGAAGTTTACAGAGAGAAAAGTTCTTACGACGTCAGAGTTGGAGTGCTACTGACCTTTGGGACTTTCTGGCACTTGTTGAGCTTCCTAACGGGCCAAAAGGCCCAGGGGGTGCATGTCCAATCTACACAAATCAAAGTGCTTACGTTCCCTTCTTTTGATCGCACCTCTCATGGGAAACACGTCCTCTGATGCCTTCATTATTTATCAAAGTAAAACAGTTTGCTTGCGGATCAAACTGAATTGTGACTGCAATCAACAAATGACACTTTAATGGAGAGCAATCATTCGCCACAGGCTGACAAATGGACGGCATTTCTGCATGCATGCTGAAGTAAATCCACTCTGACGTTACTGTGCTCTGGAGTGTAAAGGGCAATACAGCGAGAGAGATTTAATGAGAGTACCTACGTACCTCCCGAGGAGCTTTTACATGTTTACTTGAGAGATATTCAACATTTAACGGGCTGTAAACGGGCAGGCACATTAATACAAATCCCTGTGTGTCAATACAATGTAGACTTCGCAGCTTCTGTTTTAACCAGCATGTGGTTTAGAGTGGGACTTGTAACACAGAACAATTAAGTCAATCCCACAAAGTTTTTTTTACTTTGTTTGTTTGTTTGTTTTTTAATCAAAGGAAAGCACTGCACATGTAACTCACTATGCTTTCATGTTATTAATACCCTGCTATGCCAGAAGCAAAACACCAACTGCAGAATAAATCATGTGTTATACAGGAGATACACAAAAGACTCTGTCTGCATATTTGGCCCCAGATAAGCTCCAGATATGGCTGATAGTGTTCAGAGCCACATGTTTTCACTTTCCTTCAACAGAAAGATTATTCCTGGAACTGCATATTACAAGAGCAGGGCACAGTGTTGCCTTAGCAAAGATGCTACAAACTGTCACTGAAACCATTTCCCTGAGGGGGGTGGTTGTGCAGATACTTGATGTTGAGGGATTTAAGAACTGCTGATGGCATGGACCTCATATCCCATGTTGTCTTTCTCCACCTGTCTCCCACACACACACGTCTGCGCACGTTCACAAGCAACACACACAAGCTAAGTTCCAACCCCGGAGGAGTTTAGTTTCATTATAGTAATCAATAATTAAAAACCACCTCCTTTTCATCAGTGCCAGCATCACAGATGTGACCCGAGTCTATTGGCTGTCAGCACCCCGATGCTCTCCCCCACACAAAAACACACACACAAACTCTCCACCCCCTCCTCACCACAGTCAATTTCAGTAGAGGCATTCATTTTTAAAGCACCCGTGTCACTGGGATTATAAAATAGCAAGTCTCAATGCTTGTGGGAGAGCCACTGCTGCAGGGGGGGGGTGACAACATGAGAAAGAGACACAGAAAGAGATCTGCAGTAGCTCCACAAGCCCCATTCTGTTTGGAACGGTTTGTTTTTTCATCTGAATGTATTTTAAAAACCTCATCAGACCCATGACACCTTTTCACTTTTCACTCGCAGCACAGCAGCTGTGATATTTACAGGATAAACAGCAGACACAAGGCAAAACATGAGGATATAGGAAACGCTCCCTGATGCCGGCAGGCAGGGGCACTTCATGAAACTGCTTCCTCTGGTGTCTCAAAAGCACACAAGCGATTACAAGGAAGTCAGGGTACGCAATGTGTCCCTACCCAGTGCAATAATGTGGCAAAGCCAGAAGCCCTGCTTTGTTTATCCAAAATATCAACAATGAAACAATGCTGATTGTGAAACTGCAGATAGGGCTGGCTGTCTGCCCAAAAATCAACTTGCACTTTCAGACACACTCTGTGCCTCATGATTGAGGTCTTATCATCTCCTGCCAAAAACACCAACATTCCCTCAATATTCTCAGATAGGCATATGAGTGTTTCAAAAGGGAAAAAGAAAGTTATGTCACTTTATCTTGTAACTTTAGTGAGTGATGTTTATTTTTTTTGTTTGGCTTCGCAACGATATTTCATACTTCACTGTGATATCTGTATACATCCTCCTAAATGCTGCACTTCTCCCCCTTTTCCCATTACCTTTATATCTCTCCAACACATCCTCGTATGCCTGAGCAAATTCTTTCTCCTGTGAATGGTTTGTCGGCAGCAGACCCGGGATGAAGCCGGCCATGGTGGCTCTGCACGCCGGCTGGTAAGTGGAGAGGGGTCGGCCTGCAGACTACCGCAGTGACCCGGTCTGCTGCTGCGCCTCAAGCCTCCAGCTCTTGATCCTTCTTCTTTTCGGCGTCCAATCCAACACCTCCTTGTCTGAAACTAGTGATGCATTGGCGCACACTAAAAGCCCAGCAGCTCACTTCCAAGCAGGGCTGGATAATCCTCAGGGATACTTAAGAGAATAAAAAAGGACAACAAAAGCCTTAAATAAACGCGTATTTATGAAAATATAAAATATCAAAACGCGAGTATCTACTTGAATGGAGGTTACATAAACGTTATCTATCCATTATCGTCGTCTGTGTATGTGTGTGTGCGGGAACACACAGTGGCATCGCTCGGTGTGTTGTCTCCGTCCAGTCCCTCCTTGAATATCGGCTTCCACCCGGTGGCTGGTGCTTTTAGTGCCGTCTGTGTGTGACAGGGAGGGAGTATATGCTCCGCACTCCAGATGAGTGTCCGTGGAAGGGGGCAGCGTGTCTGTTTCCGTCCCCAAATCGACGGAGCTCTAGACGAAACCGTATCCGGACTCGGGCTTCCTATCCCGGGCTGTTTCGGCGTCCTGTGGATCTAAGGCGAGCCGCCCGAGCTCCCAGCATGCTTCCCAGCCGTAATGGCCGCTTCTATTCGAGGCTTTGCTATCTCTGCCACGGTGTGAATGTGTATGTCTGTGCTTCTCTCTCTCCTCCGCTCAGGTTTCTCGACTCTTACTGCAGTGGCTGTCTTCCATCCCTCTCTACCGGCCACGCCAGGAACCTCCGCCACAGGAATTTCATGAGCCGGTGGGAAGGAGCTACGTTAGCTAGCTTACATAGCTGCCGGTAGAAAGTGGAGCTGGAGCGCCCTCAGGCGGCGGCCACGGCTCGGTGACAAGTAACCAGTGAACCACAGGCCACAATATAGGCTAATAGCAACAATTTAATAATCTTCAGTCTACCTTAAACTCGTCACCAGCTGCCAGTGACATTGTCGTTAACGTTTTTTCCCCGTTAGGTTTGCTTACCTCACCGAAATTGACGGTTAGCACCCAGCTCAAAAGAGGAAATTCATCATTTCTTTGGTTATCTGGTGAGGGGAAAAAACATTTCAGTCTTGTTGGTTTCTTTTTCTTTCTTTCCCTTTTTAAAGAGAGAGAAAAATACTCGTATCAGAAAATCTTCCCTCTGCTCAGTTTAAACAACAAGTACTTGTCAAATGAAACAGGAACGTTGGAGAACGTTGATGACCGGGGGAATTTCAAAATGGCGCATTGTGACCAACGGCTGGATTTGGAATTTTTCAACGTGAAGCTGACGACAAAGATATAAAATAAAGTGAAATAAACAGTTTGTGTTCGTGACTGTATGATGAAATATTAGTTTAATACATTACATAGAGGCGATAAATCATAGCCTTATAAAACTTTCAAAAAAATGAGAAGAGAAACATAATTAATGTACAGTAGAGGCTTTTATAACCCTGCAGAGGGCCTAATGGTTTGGTCCACTTTTTAAAACATCAAGTTGAAATTCCACAGTTAAACATGGGAGGAATTAACTTTGCAACCTAGAACTGCAAAACGGTGGCAAATCACTTACAAATAAGCAAAGAACTTTAAGTACAAAAAACATATAAAAAACATCTGCTCAGTAAAGTAACTCTGTCGGCCCTACTCTACGCAAAGAGGAAATTTGACAACAAACCTTAGACTAGGCCACAGTTTGTTCAGCACTATGTTAATATGTAGAAAGTTTTGGCCATGGACGAGCTATTTTCAAGGAGCACACTGCCATCTAAAGGCTAACTGAAACTATCTTGCAGATAACTGTAGGCCTCAATAATAATTCAATTCCAAGTGAAAGCCTCGCAAACAGGCCTTCAAACCCACAGACCTTGAACCAAAATGAGTCTAAGGAGAAGAAAAAAAAGAAGGCAACACAGATACAAAGTAGGCAAACAGTTCAAATCATTAAAAAATATGCACACTCCATACGAACAATGCTGGAACAATAAACTTCCAGTCAAGTCAACTGATCCCTTGTGTTTGACTCCATTGATCTATTATGGGTGAGGTGGATCTGCCTGCAAGTCTGTCCTTCAGTGGGTGAAACACAGTCATCAGTGGATAATCTCAGCATGCGATCATCCTGAGGTCGAAGCTCAAAAAGCAGCCTCATTGAAACGGTGAGCAGATTATGTCATTTAATCTCATAGAGACACATAAAGACGAGAGAAGCACGATGTCAGGCCGATGCGGCTCCTGGCAAAAAATACTGTATATGTCTTATGCTGAAAAATAGGGGCTGAAATCAATATTGGTTTAAAATACAGATAAAAAAAACATACATGAATGGCTTTAAGAGGCAGACAGCACTTCCTGCCCTCTGGTCTGTTTTCTACACTCAGTTTTGCAGTCAAAGGAATCCACAGTAGGGGGTCATTTTTTCAGGAACATCCGCACAATGGAATGTAATCCGATACAACTTTTCTTCCATAAAAAGCTACTTTTATGATGCCTTACACATGCCTTAAATGTTTTCACACTGTTGTGTTATATTTAGAAGTGTTTCTCTCACTCAGCCTTGTATCCAGTATCTACTTTCTCAAATTTTCTTCACACTTTTGAAATATTTACTTGCCAGAGTACCTCAAAGATGAAAGATTGTGACAGATGATTCCTACACCTTTTGTATTGTTTTTTCAATGTTTATATTTTATTTTTATTGTTGCTTCTTTTTAATGTGTTTTTAATGTAAATTTATGTAACTCTGTACAGTGTCCTTAAGTGCCAAGAAAGGCGCCTTTAAATAAAATGTATTATTATTATTGTAGAAAAAGTGATATGATTGAGTATTTTATCCGCCCCTTTTTCTTGCGGGCTAAATATGTCAAAGCAGCCTATGCGTGTGAATTAATGTGCGCTTGCATGCAAATATGCTGTTATTCTAAGTGTATAGGTCACTGCTACTGTAACAGATCTGGCATTTGGTATATATATTTATGTCCAGCATCCGTGCACACACGCAGAGGCTCCAACATCCAAAAGACAGAAGGAGATGACTGTAAAGAGATTTTTAAAAAGTGTCCAAATTAAACCAGCATAAAACAGATTGTTTGTAAGGGGAACAGATGGAGGAACAAGCTGCACATTAAAGGGAAGAAAAACCATCGAGGGTGCAAAGAGAGAGAACCTTTAACTGAAGCATCAGAACTTCTCTGCTACAACAGGAAGCAACAGGATTATGGGAAATGTAGTGTCAGTTTCTAACTGTAGGAGTGCTGAAGAAAAGTCTTAGATCCCTCCGCTCATTTAGAGGGGTAATATACGGAAACTGAAAGCTGCCATGTTTGCCACTATCTTTTTTCATTCTGTTATCTCGAGATTTAAGAAAGAAAAAGAAAAAAAAAATTATCACGGAGTAACAGCGCGTTTTCTCGCGATAACTTGATAAATGAATGCGTTATCACAAGATAACAAGGCTCCTTTTCCTGTGATAATGGGGTTATTTTTCAGGTGAGCTTTCATCATGTGATCGAAAGCGAGTGTGCGGTTCCTGACCACACAGATTTGGACGTCAAGGTCACTGCCAGCAGCATCACTGAAGTGCGATCGTCTGTAAAGCTTCAGCCGTCTTCTCCTTAAATGACGAGTGCTGATCTGAATGTTATCTCTGACAGAAAGACACAGTGCAGCTTCAGCCTGTGTTAGACCTTGACTGAAGCACAGTCTGATGCGTTTATCACTCTTTACTCCTTTATGTGACATTTACAACTGGCCTAATTACAGATGTCAAGAGTCGTCTACATGCTGGCACTGGCGGCACTCCAGATCTGATAAAAATTATAAGAAAAGAGGGAACAACTGGCTTTTAAAAAACATCCAGTTATTACCGGAAAACGAGTCGTTATCCCGTGATACCGAAATGATAGTTTTAGGATCTCGAGATAACAGAATGAAAAACGATAGAAGCGACCATGGCCGCTCTCGGCGTCTGTAGTGATGTGCTTACAAGAACTATGATTAAGCATTCAAGACTAAATAATTTGAAAAAAACTCCACGCAGATATTCGGGTTTATCTATCCTAGACAGGAGACAGGGTCCAACATTTTCGTAACAAAAAACAGGCCACTGAAGAGACACAAAAGTGCGCACACACACACATACTCACACACAGAGTTGTACAAACAAAAGGAAGGCTGTTGTGTCCCTGGCCTCAAGGTCCCCGTAACATTTTATTTCCACTATACTGCAGAGCTGCAGAGCACGAACCAGTTGGAAGAAAACATCTTTTACTCTACTTTTACACCATACAAACATGTTTCGTGCGATGGCAGTCAAAGCAGGTGTTTTTAACATTTTTAACAGTTAACTGGTACTATGGCAAACAAAGCAGAGCACAAGTGTCCCTCTACAAACACAACCTGTCAATGTGTAAAAATCAATATATCTCCGCCTAGTGGTGAGTAATGGAACACACAGCAAACTCTTGCCCAAACTTGGTCTCACTGACTGTAAAAACTTTCAGTTTTAATTACCTTGAGGTACGTGTTAGCAATAAAAATAAAAGTAATGAAAGGAGTCAAGTGTGTGTGTGTGTCCATGTGTGGCTGTTAAAAATAATGAACACAGACAGAATATTGAGTCATCTCTTCCTCTTGTCTGTGTCTGCCTCGATCTGTCACTCCCACTGTTTTCCTTCTGCAGTGTGTGTCCTTCTGTTTGTGTATAAACACGTGAATGTGTACGTGTGCAAGTGCGCGCGTGTTGTGTATCTGCGCTGTCATGCAGAGTCCAGCTGCACAATGAATGTGCACTGTGAGCCAAAAGGACATGCAGTCCTCAAAACATCAGCACGACCAACGCCTCAGCAGTGAGGCTCCAACTCGTCAACTCGCCCTAACTTAAAAGCCTCCACACATTCACCTGAAACAGCATCCAGAGTTGAACTTTTGAACTCACTCCTGACCCTCTGTCCCATTGTTAGCATGTTAAAGCACCTCACACCTAAAAACGCAGCAATTAGAACATTATTCAATGCAATCTAATAATCTACAATCTGAATTTTTGTTTGAATTACGGAATAATCAAGCAGCTCAGTGCCCTAAATAACCAGGAATGAGCCGGAGGTTGAAAAAAATCATTGTAAAATGAGTGTGACTTGGATTAACGCTTTATTTAGCCTGCTCTGGCTCAGTCACACAGGGACTTGGCTGTGGGACCGGAGGCTGGGAGATCAAGTCCAGCATGAGGCCAGTAGAGAGGTGCTGGTTCACCTGCAGGGCTCTGCAGAGGTGTCCTTGAGCAAGGAACCTAACCCTGAACTGCTGCAGAGTCTGCTGCTCAGACCTGTGGGTGTGTGTGTGCGCGCATGTGTTTAAAATTACAAGCAGGGAGAAAAAATTAATTTCCCTAAGGGGACAAAGAAGGTAATTATGTTAAATGGTAACTGGACTGCATTTACACAGCACTTTCCTATTCTCTGACGACTCGATGCACTTTACAATAATGGTGGAGGCTCCTACACAAAGTGGCAACCTTTCATCGGGATCGCACAGACACACACTGTCGATGATGGTACAGCCATCAGGAGCAATTTGGGGTTCAGTATCTTGTCCAGTGACACTGACATGCAGCCAGAGATCGAACCACCGACCCTCTGATAAACTAAGATTCTTAGTATTCCGACTTTTACTCCCGTTTCAAGAAACCGACCACAAACTCAGTTAGGATGTAAAATATAAACATTCAAAACAGCCTCAGAATGATGCTCGGGTGAAATCTATCGTTCATTAAGGAATGTTGGTGATCAGTTTAAGCGCTGCAGGTTAACATGTGAACAAAGTGAGCGGTGTTCAGCACAGAGCATCGAACTGCAGCTATGAGGAATCTGATTAAAGCTCCAAGGAATCCGGCATGTTTAGTTTCTCAGCTGTCTCCTCACTTTACAGCTCGAGTCTGAAACACGAGTATCCAGTTTGCATAAACAGTGGATCCTTTTTTTTGGATTTGATTTTCTGATTTTATCCACTTCAGCTTATCTGTGAACTTACAAAAACAGCAAATGTGACTTAGATTAGATCTACTTTTCACACACAATTAGCCTCATGTGGTGGCTCATGTGCTTTCAAAGGACGTGTTGATTTTTATGTTCTGTTACTCACACTGTATTTAATCGCTTTCATCTTCAGGGCATCACACATATTTTACATCACAGCCTGTGACGACTGAACATCTTTGTGAGATGACATCGCAGTCTGTGGAGACTGAGAGATACGGGTGTTTACCAGACAGGAAATGGCTAACAGCTGTGGTTACTGAGATGCATTATGGGAGATGGAGGATCGAGTCTTGTCCTCTCTTCAGTTGTGTCTGTTTTGATCTCTCACTCTTTTATTTTCGGGTGCTTTCTCCTTCAGCATCAGCTGCAGTTTTTCCTCATGTCAGTTTCACTTTGTGTTTTTTTTTTCTCATCCATTTCTCTTTTCCTTTGTTTTTCTCTCTCAGTTTTTCAATACTTCTCTTTTGTTAACGGCTTTCTTTCTCTTTCTGTTTTATGACCTCACTCACCCTCCTCTTTACTTATCTGTGAAGTCATCACTTCTTTCCCTGCCTTCACCCTCTTTTTTGAACCTTGCCCTCTTTTACCTCAAAACTCTCCGCCTCCCCCATTACCTCCTCCCCTCCTCCCCCTCTCTTTCCACAACTCAGTTTCTCTCCTCTCTTCATTAAACACTGACTCAATCATTCACTCCTCTCTCTCTCTTTCTCTCTCTCTCTCTTCTTTTGCAAACACCCTCCTCTTCTGTCTCACTCCAAATTGAAATTCTGACACTCTCCCTCTTTCACTATTTGTTTTGCCCTCCTTTTATACCCAATGTCAGTCTCTATGCCCCCCTGTCACCATTGCTTCTCCTCGCCTTTTATAACCATGGAAACAGAGGAGACCACATCGCCATGGCAACTGGGGAATAGCTTGGGCTTTAAGTTGAGGCTTCCTTTCAGCTGCCTGTAGAGAAAGAAATGTGGGAGGAACAGTGGCAGGCAGGATGGTGGACGCCTAAGTTACATGCAGGCACGTTTTGGGTCCTTATGTCCTACTGCATACATTCCTACTGCTACAGTCTGACACACACACGCACACACACACACACATAGACACCTTGTTTGTGTTTCAGCTCCCTGTTTTTGTTTTTTTGCTGTGAAAAATATATTTAAAAATCCTTTTAGTCAATTTTCTGCGTAGATCTTCATGTTAGCCACGTCACATTTTTATGCTGAAACTGAATCAACCAAAATATAGACATGCACACAGAAATATATGGTCACACATCTCCAAAACACCGTAGATTTCTTAAAGTTGCAGTAGATAACTTTTGCAAATGAGATAGCAATCTAATGTTAGCCGTAGCATGAG
Source organism: Naso thynnoides (assembly GCA_029783665.1). Lineage (NCBI taxonomy): Eukaryota > Metazoa > Chordata > Actinopteri > Acanthuriformes > Acanthuridae > Naso > Naso thynnoides. Next base: position 2,642,504 of record JAQLOL010000008.1, on the reverse strand, counting down.
ACTCACTGGGAAGCAAATCAGCGGCAGTCGTTTGCGCCAGCTCGCACTTTATTCTGTTTGCTGTTGCTCTCTCTTTTAAGCCCAGTTTGAAGACAGAGCATGGTGAGCTAATCAGCTCATACCGATGCCACCTGGTGCTGAGAAGCGCAGAGTAGACGGGCGAATCAGGACAGAGACTACAGAGAGCGTCACTGATTTTAAATTTTCCCGCCGAACTCTTGTCCCAGTGGCAAAGAAAATATCATGGTAAAAACAGGGCTTATTGGAGACCAATGGTGCAGCAAATGGTGTCATTTTTCAACCACTATTACTCTGTTTAATCAGGTTATACATCACAATGACAAAGTTGTCTAGTTTCTCTCTACAGTGCAGCATCTTTGCTTGCAGATGATGGAAATGGAGAGAAATTAGCCTCAATACTGCGGAGAAACTGGTGTTTAATGATCCACAAATAAAAATAAGATTACACTAATTTGTAGAAAAATTCAAGTAGCCTACTTACAAAGGCATTTTCAAACCCACAAAAGAAAGTAGCAAATTACCACCAGCACTTAAACATCGCACGCATATGTTTATTTGAAGCTGTGAAAAGGGTCTCAGACGGCTACAAACGTGGTTTACAAGCCACGAGTCATGTGATCTGTGCACACATATTTATATGCACATGGAGCCTTGCAGAAGTAAATGTTAGTAGATTAATGAACTTGGAGTAAGATACCATGTACTGACTGAGTTGTATGTGTTGTTATATTTGCTCAAATTGGTTTGTATTTGTTTATGGATTTAAAAATGCATTTGTAAACACCTTAAATTACTCACAAATCATGAAACGCATACAGTCACCAATACCGACGCTAACTTCTCTCCATTCATCTGAAGGCTTATTCTTACTTTAAAACGCAATTCAAGAGTTAAATCCTGACCTCCCATTCACATAAACAGTAAAAACAGCAGCTGTTGGGAGGTTTCATTGACATTCATGCTCAGCAGGCAGGCAGATCAGCCCAGAGAGGCTGAGGAACAGAGTCCAGTCAGGACAGTCTCTCTTTATCCTCTCCAGTGTGAATTCAAAACTCATTTCTCCACAAAGCTCCTCACATTTGTTCTCCCTCTTATCATTATTTCTGCCTCAGCGTTCCTCCCTCTTGAATTATTTCACCACTTTCTCTCAAATAAAAGTAATGTTCCAGGTACAAGAGAAGACCTCAGTCTCTGTATTCCATATAATCTTCATAATCAATAAACAGCAAAGAATCACAATCTTCTACTGTTATACTCACTCTAAATCATGCGACTGGACTGTAAAACATGCAGCCTAATATATTCATTTTCCACATTCCTCTGTCTGAATGGAAATTGAGGTCAATGTAAACACATAGTCCATATTATGTAAAATGTAATATCATCACAATAGCTTTCACGCCTGAGTGAGCACTGGACACGCCTGGGAAATACTGGATGCTGCCAGAAACATGGGCTGAGCTTGAATCACTCTGAAAGCCTACAGAGCAAATTCGGAAGCATCGCTATTACACAGAGACGAAAGAGAGTTTTCTCTATTTCTAATTTTAGGACGAATGGTTTATAACTAGTTTGGACATGGGCTGAATAGTGTTGGCTCAAAAAATCAACTCAAAATCAGCAGCTTTTGGAAATGTTTGCAGGTGGAGAGCGGATTTCACACTGCAGAATGTTGGTGTCGTCTGTGTTTAAAGCCGCTGGTGGTTTGTGTCGGCGCTACCTGCTGCTGTCAGAGTGACCTCCACACAAACAAGTCCGACTCAGCCTACAGGTGCTGCCAGGAAACCTGCCCGACCAACTGTCATTGCATAATTGCAGAAACTAATCCTTAAATGATTTTTCAGAGCAGTCCTCATTAGCATCCAGCTGTGACACAGCTGTGAAGTTCAGCTCCATGCCACATGTTCATCAGAAGGACATTATAAAAAGAGGAGTGGAAAAGTTGAGCCACTTTCCAGACAGATCGCTCATTTTTCATTCATGAGATCATTTGTATGCAAACATCTGCCAGCAGCCACAGCAGATGATTCCCTGAGAGAAGCAAGGCCACAAATTTATTAAAAAAGATGCAATACATTGTGTTGAGCAGATTTTATTATTATCTGCAATGAAACAAAAAGGATTCAAGAGGCACCGAAATTCGAACACAAAATGATTTATGTTCATGTTCAATTCATGTCTAAATTTCACCGCAATCCTTGATATCAGTTCATCCTCTAGTTTAATGATTTAAAGGTAGAGTCAGTAGCCTTTTCCTAAAAAACAAAATATTAGTTATACAAAATTAATCCTGCTCAATCATTACAAATGGGCCTCTATACAGTATATGTGTGGTGGTGACTGTGGGTGCAGAGCTCCGCCCTCTGCCTGTATTTTAATGATTTGGTTTAGTTGGGACGCTTCTGGGTGGGGAGTAGGGACGTTTCCCCCAGTCAATGAGAGCGTGCAGGTGAGAGTGGGAGTGGATAAAACACAGCAACCGGACACCATTCAGAATGGAGATGCAGATGTGGCGGCAACAAAAAGTAAATACAGCCCTAATGAGGCGAAACAGCAGGCAGATAAAGCTCGTTCCAGAACGAGAGTGAATCTCAGTTTGGCTTTCAGATGCTTTCGAGCACTGAAGGAGAGGCTGAGGATGAAGAGCGATGTGGAGTTGGCCTGCTTTCTGTCGGACAGATAGGTATCAAACACAGGTGGTTAGCTTGTGCTAGCTTGCTAATTTATTATTATTAGGCCTATTTATTATTTATCGACTTTTCCATTACAACAAATGTAATATTCCTACATAGCTTGCTGTGTAGGTACGCACTACGATATATTATACAACAAGTGGTTCAAACCAAGCAATCTGATTGGTCAACAAGACATTTAGAATGTGCTCAAATCAGCATGACAGCACGGCTCACTCAT
>JAQLOL010000008.1:2589941-2621075 GCA_029783665.1 Naso thynnoides | reverse complement strand
ACCACCTTCTTGATCATGGTATCTCCCCTGCCAGGTAAGTATGAGTTGTACAGCTCACAGACACAGGAGTCTTTCACAGAAAAACCATGCTGATTTCTGGTGCTCACAAGCTTATACACAATCTTAACCACAGGCTATAGGATGGTGTGGCAATCTGCATGAATTTTATACAGAAAACACTGTTCTGTGATGAGGCTAACGCACATTATTGATATTTTATTTTGATAACTGATATATTTCCCAGCATGCAATGCTGTATTCCCACGCCAAAAGCAATCCTAAAATCGCCAGTTGTGTCTCTTTTACCTCCATCAAAAGAGTCCAAGTCCCACAGCAAGTCCAAGTGAGCTAAAGCTAAATCATACTGTCTTCAAAGGTTTGATCCACATTTTAAACCCAGAGGAAAGAATAAAAACAACTTGTGCCACGTTTCTCCCCCCCCCTCCTCATTGCACTCACTTCCTGGTCCTTTGTGTACTGCCAGTGGCCAACTGGCACTCCTGCTGCTGCTGCCACCTAGAGGACTGGAGTGTAAACAAACGCTATTATTTGCAAATAGGACTTACACATGCTGTGCAACACAACACAAAACTTTTCAAAAGCACCAAGACAGAGAATAAGAAATATAGTTAGAAAACAGAATTTAAGTGCACACAGTGTTTCTCAGGCTGCAAAACAACATCAGAGGAAATTGTTCAGTCACGATTTGCATTTTTCAATGACCAGAAATAATGGAGAGCAATGACAGCTTAAAACATTTACGTATTCCATTATATTAAGAAATGCAGAGAAATAACATTACACCACTTCTAGCCCCTTTCTCATAAAATGAGTAGCACTGACAGTATAGTTAATCAAAACAAGTGAGCAAACTCTGAAAGTACAGGAAGTAAACAACAAAACCTACAAAAAACATTTAATCCTTGACTTTAGATTTTTTTGGGGGGGTGGGGGATGCACATCTACACTTAACTAAATATGTGGAGGTACATTGCTTACATCACAGTATTTTTTTCTGTCTCTTAAATAATGGGATTCAAACTACATGGTATTGATACATACTTTTATTTCACTTGAGAAGCCTCACAAAGCAACTGGGAATTCCAGAAACTGCTTTTGTAAAAGGTGACAGCTATTTTCAGTAACACACAAATTATATCTTCACTAAATGGAGTTCCACTAACTTACTATACTTTTAACAATCCTTACAGCTTACATATGTTACATTGGACTGATATCTTCATGACAGTCGTTGATATTAAACACAGACAGGAGGGGTGCACCGTTCCTGGAGGTACTGCAATACCAGGTCGATGCGTGGAGTGGACGGAGCAAGCCCCTATTCCATCTCCCTGTTCCAAAAATCAATTTAATATATGGTCCCCGGGTAGGGGACGTATCAGATATTAAACTGATAAGAACAGATACTACACTTGATCTTAGCCAAAAGGCCGAGAAGCGATGCCGAGTAAACGGCGGAGGGGACGGACAGGTTGTCCGCATAATCAGTCTCATTCATGGGTTCAGACTAAAACACTTTCGAGTCACTTCAAACATATACACATACAGCAACAATGCACAAAAGAAACAACGCCACACTGGTGCTGTTACTTGTTATATTTATAATAAACTATACTTCGCTAATGCTATTTCTTCAGTCATCCTAGACAAGTGGTAACTCTCATCCAATAGGAAATCGGAGAGAAGAAAGAACTTAAAATGCATCAAATTATCTTTTACTGGAACAAAATAACATTTTGTATATTTATGTGGATTTACATTCTTACATTTAACGTGTAACAAACTTGAACGTTAGAAGGAAACGATGTTTTTACGACACGCTCACAGGATCCTCGCTTCACAACAACAAACAGAGCTCCTCTAGTGCTCTCTGGTGGAGAGGAGGGGTAACTGCACACCTCAAGCCTCTTTCCAAAATATGGACATGAAAACCATGCAAAGAATTCATTAGTTTAAATTATTTGGAGACACCTTTCTCATCCAACCTGTTCATTTGAAACGCTTTTTTAAAAATACAATAAAGCAGTTCGTCCTTCTCCAAAACATTCAAAATACATTTGGTGCCCGGGAGTGGCAGAGGTCAAAAATGAAAACAAAAAATTATTCCCTTTAGTTGTGGGCAAAGAAGCAGAAGTGTTTCAGCTTTAATTAGTGTGACAGTTCAAGGCTGACAAGTTGCTAACCTAAACACAAGAGTCAGCAACCAATGCTGACATCAACCGTCTGTCACCAACGGTCCTCGCTCTGTTACGTTAGACAGAAAGTCTGTTTCTTTGCCCACAACAAAAGATAACAACTGTTCTCCAAAACGTTACTGACGTAACAACTGCTACCATATCACGTCCAAATACGAATTAACTGTTCTAACTTCAACTACCTGCAGAGCAAAGTAAGCGTGAAGTGTCGTCCATGTTTTTTAGGGTCACACAACCTCAACACTAACAGGGCCAAGATGGCTGCCGTCGTCAGCGGCGGCTCCACCCTACCACAAGCAGCTTTGCCGACATCCTCAGCCGTAAACATCACTTTAAATAACAGTGACTAGCAATAACCTGGCCTGACAAGTAATGCTGAATAAACTCGTAATAAGTTTGTCCACTGTAATAAACTTATCTTGTTCTCAAGTAACGTTCGTGAAGGAGCTAACTCGGTCAGGTAAACTGGCGAACATGAAGACGGAGTAAAACCCGCTGTTAGGGCGGCTCAAGTCTTCCTGCAGCGCCAGCATGTCACCTTCAACTGCCAGTGTACTCACACAAAAATATCAACCACTGACACGACCCAGTTTTTACTTAACCAAAAAAGAGAAGTTTAACCTTAAAATAGCCTATATCTTGGCCTGCTGTCTGGCAATTAGCGTCAACTTACCTGAACGAAGCGTTAGCGGCGTTCCCTTAGGCGGTGCTGCTGAAGAAACACCCAAAAACAGCCGACACAGCTTGCGTGGACCTCTCTCAAAATGTTATCCGAACAGTGGACAAGACACTCCATCTCGAAAGAACCGTGAAAATGTGACAATGAACTCGCAAAAAGTTGTCTCCAGCTCCGCTAACGTGTGTTACAAAAGATGGCGTCGCAGCCGCTTCTCCTGTGCGCAGCATTCTCGACAGCCTTCACCACAAAATGGCTGCGTACGTCCGCTGCCGAACGTGCGCTTGACCGTGTGCAAAATGACGTAGCTTGAACCCAATCATTTGGCGTGAGGAAGCTAAGCGCATACACTTCTATTGTGAAATTATCGAAAGAAAAACATTACGAAAACAGTTTTCTACATGTGGAAACAATTATGTAGCCGTCGAGTTTGTCTTCTTCACACCAAACCAATTGATTTTTTGTGTTTTTTTTAATGAAAACACACACTAAGGTCATTATGTTGCAAGAGCAAAAGCATTAGCATAGCTAATATATTAAAAAAACTTTAATTTTCCACGTTACACAGCTTATAAAGATAAGTTTGTGTAATAATTAAAAAAAGGTTCTAAAAAGTAAGATAATGAATGCATAATGAATGAATTAAACGAGGCTGTAAGCGTTGTCATATTTTCTAAATCTTTTCATCTGATTCAAATCATTTTTTTCCCCCACACAAGCCATTTTAACCTCAGCTGTAATTAGTGGGTCTAAGTTTATAATGTGAAATTTCAGTGACTGTTTGGCCAATAAATACACTTTTTCTATCCTTCAAAATTATAAATAGGCTACTATGGGAAATATTTCAAATGTCTTGTGTACACAACGATTTTCCATACAACCAGGTGTTTGTAGATAAATGTAAACTCATTTTGATAAAAAAAAAAAAAAACAACTGCATGAATGAACTCAAAATGACATCCAAAGTTTATGTGAAATCATTTTTCCTGCTAATATTTCAGACATTGACATATTCTCATGACTTCTCCGGCTCCACTAATATGTAGTTGAACTTAACAGCTTTTAAAATAATGAACAAACACTCTGTGCTTTGATGCAACATCAGATTGTGTTTATTTTTCCCCAAAGCTCCACAAGTTGTCTTTCACAGTCCTGCATGTACAACCCCACACACGGCAGGGCTTTAACAGTGACAGGAAATGCACAAACAATATAATAACACTTAAATATTGCTATCTATATACTCTAAAACCTTTTCAAATAAGGACAGGACCACTTGTGGTCTTAATGGGTCATTTCCATCAACACTCGCGCACCATGTGTGGTACATTCGTGTGTTTTCTCACAGGCAGGCAGGCGGAAACAAGTGACAAGTGCAGACCAAACAAAGCACTGCCAAGTTCTATAAGCAGCTAAATCCATAAAGCTACTCTGAGATGAAAAAGGTTTCCAAGTCAGTTCATTTGCAGATTAAAGAAAAACCTGTTAGAAAACCTTTTTAAAGTGAAGCACAGAGGTGATACAAAGCTAGGAAACAATTCAAGCTAGTGAGTATGATTAAGAGAGCTTATCGGCATCAGTATTTGAAGTGTTTGGCTCCAAAAGTGAAACATAAACTGATTAAGTGAAATATATTTTAAAAAATGAGATTACAGTCCTTGGTTTACACACTTAATAAAAACAGTTTGGATTCCCTTAAACATAGCGACACTAAACCTGGCAAAATATTTATTTTTCAAAGATGGTTAGTTGAAGTTTTGGAGCCAAACTCTTCTTTAGTTACATCCAACATAAAAGGCCTTCTGGTAGGTGATTAATTTTGGTTGTACCACAGACGTTGGTATGCAAATGAAGGTAACTGTCATAGCAACACATGATGAAAATAAGAAACAGATAAATTCAGATAAAGTGCACGAGTGCTCATTCAAAAACCAAGTGGGACAAACAAATACATTCATTGGGAACTCATTCACACACACACACACACACACACAATTATACACACACCATTTAAGTGGTTAAGACAGTCAGTCAGCTCGTCGGAAACTGAAACCAATCGTGTGTGTGTGCGTCAAACAAACTCTGGTCCAGTCACATGACGCACAGCAGAACCAGCCGCTCAGAGTTCTGACGATGAGCAGTGACGTTAGGCAGCCAGTTTGAGGTGGAGGTCAAGTGTTCTCTGTCCTGTGGATAAATTCTGAATGGAGGGAATTCTTTAGAGTGTCATTGAACAGAACTACTATAAATCGAGTCCTGGAAAATTGTTTTGGATACCTTCAATATTTCCTGACAATTTCTTTTTATTTATTTTTGGAAATTAGCTTATTCGCTCAGAAATTGAACCTGTTTGGGCCTCAAGCAGTTACTGATATGAAACAAAATACAAAGTTAGGGGGGATTTATCATTACAGTTTAGTGGAACTGTGAACAAGTCATAGAAACCTGAAAAAATATAAGGATCAGAAAAAGAGAAAAGATTCATTGGGAAACTTACTTATTGATAAATTAAAGTTATAGTTAGTTGCAGCTCTGGCACAGATCCATTTTGTTGCATTTTCCTTGGCTGCCATTATCTTCTCATTATTGAGACTGTCAGAATATTTTATTTTTTATTCATAACATGTTGAGTTGATAAATCTTATTGTAACCTAACAAGTCTCAGGTATAATTGCTGTTTTAATTTGTGTAACCACAGAATTTTTTTTTTTTATAAATTACACAGTTTGAACACCAGAGGGCGTCTCTGCAGCTTCCCACATTCATGCAGCCTGTGTTTGAATGTGTTTCTTCACCTTATGTTTCAGAATAGACACATATTCAGCTTAAAATGTGAAAAACCAGAGTAGTTGGGTTGATGGATTTTTTAGATTAACATTATATAAATTTGTATGTGCTGAATTTTTCCAGTTGGTTATTTGTGAAATGCTAAATGTCTCTGCATGAACCAGGCAGTCAGAATGTCCAGAGTGTGAAAAAGCTTCTACACTGTCACTGATTTCCACAAAATGAAATGGCTTCTCTGTTTTGGTCACAACACTGTCAGAACTCAGTTACTTATATCTGTAATATGAAACTCTTAATCTTTGTCCCACTGTCCTCCTCTTCCTCCTCTGGGCAGGCAAAGAGAGATTAAGTGCAGCTTCGTCCCCTCAAGTAAACTGTAACTTTCACCAGTGTAACAGAGACTCACTGTCCTTTTAAACCTTTCATTCAAGGCGAGGCTCATGCAGATCCACACACACAGCAAATAATAAAATTTCAAGGTCATCTGAATATAAATAGAAGAAAAGAAGAAAATAAAGCCACAATTGTCAAGTACAAAGTCCACATTCACGCACACCTCGTTATAAACATCCTCTTCATTCCCAGGAAACATCTGTTGTCCCAGCAATCCTCCCTCTGCTGTGCTTGGTGACATTTCACCTCATTTCATAATTTCAATTTTGCAACATTACTTGTGGATATTTTGTACCTCTTTACGTCTTTTCCTTTTTTATCTTTTTTTTTGCTTAAGTAGCCAAGGCATTTTGCACCAAGGAGTAAACATAAATCATCATCTTAGAAATCTCAGAGGTAGAACCCTGACAATTTACTCAGCGAGAAGATTGACAGGTTGATAGATAAGACAGACAAAAGTAAACAAACGCTGTCTGTGTTGAAGACGGTGTCTGTGAGTCGCAAAAGCAGCAAACGAGAAATGACAGAGGAAAAGAAAAGCTATGAAACTGAGGGGAGCTTAAATGTATGTGTAGGGGGACCGTTTTTTTTGTTTGTTTTGTTTTTTTTTTTCTGTGCAATCCTGAGAGCTGCCGTTCTCTCAGACATAAAGGATGACATTGCTGTCTGCGGGACAGTGAAGGCCTTCGGGGGGGTTCAGGGCTCGGCACGAGGGGGGCTGCTGCCCGGCCGCCACATGACAGCTTTTTGGGTGTGGTGAGTCACAGTCGTCGGACGTCAGCTCTGCGATGTCGTCTGATTGAGTGTCCGACATCTCCAGGTCGCTGCGGATGCTCTCGGGCTGAGCCAGGGTGACGTCCCGGAGCCCCTCCCTGATTGATGCTCCTGGTGACAGTCCCAGCACTGAGCCAGACAAAGCCCCACCTCTTCTGGAGCTGCAATCCTGAGGCTCCTCCCCTCCTGAGCTGTTTGCCGTTGCAGCAGAGCCAGGTGGCGGGGTTAGGTCCTCTTCGCTGGTCAGGCAGAGATGGCTGGGTTTGGTCTCAATGTCCACCTGGATCTCCAGGTTGGTGCACTCCCTGCAGAGACACGAGTTTCACAACAGGGTTACAGTCTAATGTTGATGTCATGCCAACAGAAAAAAAAACATCTATGGATGGAATTTTTTGTTTTTTTGACTGTAAATTCAATCTTCATTTCAGACACTCAGAGTGTCCATGACATTCAAAAAATGTCCAGTTAACACATAAAATTGTACATCTGATGTCTTAAAAGTGTTTCACATGTAGGAACACAAGAGAACACAAACATACACAAAGTACAAAAAGTAAACACAAAGTACGGTGGGGTCCACTGAGTTATATCTGATCTCGAAGAACGTGAACTTTTTGAGAGCAATTTATTAAAGAATGGATGCAACAAGTCAACTGAAGTTTGACTATAAATCTATAAATAGCTCTAAATATCTGGTTTGAAAATAAGCCTCAAAACTGAGGCTGAGAGTATACAGAATTAACTGTGTTGATGAGATTGAACTATTTGCTTGATGAAAGATTATTTTTGCGAAGAAATATTTTACAAAGTTGGTTGTCATTTCAGGAGCTCTCAGATCACAGACCTGAGGAAAGCAAGACGATAAAGCACAATACACAAACAAAATGAAATAAATTCCACATTTTCATGTGGAAATGTGGTATGAAGTTGTGTCATATTCTAATTGTGAAGTAAAACGTATTTGTTTGCCAACAACACAGTATTTTACCTTTTAAAAACTGTTCAAATGTTCTCACAGTTTTAAAAACAGAACATTAAGCTGAGGAGGGTCAAAGCTTTCTGTTTTATGGACGTGCATGTACTGCTGTGATACGTTTATTTCCTTCTGTCTACTAAGTAAAGCTGGCGCTAATGTCGTAACAGATTTATGCAGCTCAGGTGTTACTACATGTGAGACAGCAACATGAGATCATGGCAGCAACCTGCCAAATCATCAGATTAGTTCTAATTCTGTTATCTCAATCACATCACATTCAAATCCAGCGTGACAGAGCGGCAGACGAGTTCACAGACTGACAACCAATGAAACTTTGCGATAAGAAAAATGAGAAGAGAGATTAGAGACACCACAGAAGAAGAGTAAAGCATCACCTGTCAGGTAGTGTGTAGGACGAGATGATGGATCCGGCCATTCCACGAGTGCTGGCACAGTCGCTCCCAGCTCCCAGGCTGCCCGTCTCCCTCTGAGCTGATTCTTTAGCCAGTTCACCTGCCTGCACCTCCAGCCTGCATATTAAATCAGATAATCAATAACAAATACAAATACTGTGGCATCAATACTGACCCAAATAAAGAACAACAAAAAAACTACCTCAAAAACTCTCCTCACCTGCTGTATTTGCCCGTACGTGTTCCCAGGGCGCCCCCTGCCAAGGTGTTGAAGTAGGGTGTGTCGCCCAGAGTCCCGGGGGCCACAGAGAGCCCCTCACTGGGGGAGGTGGTACTCAGACCGCTGACCGCTCCGTCCAGACTGCTTTCGCCAAGGCTCGGGGACTTGAGGGCTCGCCAGGCGTCTGCCACTGCAGAATCACACAGAACATTCTTTATATTGGTTGTTAAAAGGTGGAATTTGCAGGAAATTTTGTAATCAGCTTAGTGTCCTCACCAGTGATTGGACCATCGTCCTCATCGAAGTCAATCCGCACACCTCGTCCCTTTCCTCTGCTGACACCACAGCCCCCACCTCGACACAGAGAGATGGGCACCACGCCGTACACGTAGGCCAGCATGATGGGAACCCCGATACCTGAGAAGAGACAGAAACCATTTCATGTCTGCAAATACACGTTAGTGATTTTCTATCTATTGATCACTCACAGTGCACTGACAAAGAAAGAGAAGAGACAGAACAACATTAGAGTTAAATAAGGAGTTTATTCCCTGATTTTAAGACTGTATATGTCCAAGAATATGGATGACACATGCGGTAACATATTTGTCTGGTTGTAGCTGCTCTTTAAATAAAAGCATAAATCCCTCTACAACGTGGTCTATTTTTGATGCAGTAAAAAATATCGGCCCCTTTTCTAGCTGCTGCACAGCAGAGCGTGAAGACAGATAAACAAACAGCGTTAAGAACGTCAGATTCTCTTTGCGTGACACATGAAGGTCCCGTCAAGTTTCTTACCCACACTGACGGCGGCGATGACCGGGGCGGTGATGATGGACAAGGCCACACCACCTGTGATGGCCAGGTTCCTTCTGTGACGAGACGACTTCTTCAGCTCGTAGTGGGCGTGGATCTGCGGCAGAGGACAGACATTAACACACAAGCTGACCACAGCAGAGCTGAAGCTAAGCGAGGAAGAGGACAAGGATAAGGCCACAGGAAAGTTTTGGGCGACATTAGACTTTTGATGAGTTTAAAATGAAAACAGAAATCATCAGTGCATCACTGTTGGATGAGTCCTATTAGCACTCTGTGGTCATGAACAAACATACAGTCATGTGGAGTAACTTTGTAATTATCCAATGAAAACTGACAATTACTACATGTTCAAAATAAAACATCCTTTGTAACTGATGCACAGCAGGTACAATTTGATTTAATTTAATGTTTTTTTTGACAAAAGAACTCTAGTAATCCGATATATATTTGGTACAAACAGTTTGTTATTATGTTTTTAGTCACAGCCCATTAGTTCTAAACAGTTTCAGCTTCTCCAGTGTGAAGATTTGCTGTTTTTTGACATTTATAAATAAATTTAAATCTATGAATAAATTTATAAAGGTGCTCTAAATCTTACAAATTTCTCTCAAAAATACTGTCAGACTAACCCACCAGGTATCATTTTAGATGATTACGTTTAGCTTGGAGAGTAAACTACCAGGTAAAATAAATCATTGTGATGTCTTTGCTGTCTTATAACCAGAGAGGTAAAGACATGTTTTCTTCTTTCCTGAGAGATTGATGTTTTGGTCACCGCACATCTGTATGTTCTTCAGGCTGTGGCCAGAATTTTAGAAAAGTTGTGGAAAGTAAATGTTTTCACATTCTCATGTGCTGTTTTTAAGCTCCCTCCAAACTGCCAGAAATGTAAATTTTTCACAAATGCTAAATTCTACTGTGTTTCAAGCAATTTTAAAGTATATAAATTCATTCTTTAAAAACACATTATATGTAATTTGTGTGCATTTATAGAATTTAAATTCCTCCTGAGGTTTTTCAAACCCTTAAATACTCAGACGCAGCGGACGCGACCTCTCTGTGTTCAGTGGCAGCTTCAGTTTGTGACTCTGTGTAAATACTGGTTAGTGGTGACAGTTTGTCACCAGAAACAAACAGAACAATCTACAAATACACACTGAATATAACACTTACAACGAGGTTTCCTCCATAAAGGCATGAAAAATGTTCTCAGTCACACACACAGCAACAAAAACAGCGATGCTTCAGAAAGGTTTTTGTGCATGAACTGACTCTGATTCATCTTCGATCTACATTTCATACATGAGTGTTCTTATTTGAAACAACTTTCAAAGCTTCTTTTCAAAGAGCATAATCCGTGTCGTAAGTTGCCATTAAGGATCGAGGCTGCTCACATCTCTTACTCTAATTTAGCAACAAAACATTTCCCAAAAGTCACCCGAGTCATTTTTTAATTTAGAAGAGCAAATCTTTGACACTGAGACAGCTGTTAAAGGACCATACCAGTCTATTTTTGTCTTTTCAACATTAGCAGAGATCACTTCTATCTTCTACAAATGTTAAAATGTGACCATGTGTAAACTTCAGTAGATCTCAGTCTGCATTTTTAAACCCCATTCACTGCTAATCATGTTGAAACAGGCTCAAAAACACTATGGGATATGTTAAAGTTGCTAGGTATAGAGAATTCACCCTTATAAAGGGAACGTCTGTGTTTATTTGGTTAAAAACCGCTGAGCGAGCGAGAGGGGAGCTGAAAGTTATTACGCCTGGAAAAATAGTTCCTTACAAGTGCTGCCCTCCTAGCTGGAATATTCGCATGAAGACGGATTTTTACACAGACATTCTTTTAACTAACATTGTCACACATTCTCAGCTACTTTCTGTAACATTTATTGAATATGGACAAAATGTAAACCAATTTGATATCTCATAGACAAAGCTATTTTGGAAAAATGGGCGGGGTTTATGAAACCCATGTGACCAATGCTGACAAAGGACAATGACATGTAGTAACACGGGTACGATCTTTCTACATGAATGGGACAAACAAACTGTGCGTGTGAGACTCCAGTTTTCAAAGAATTAAATTGAATTGAGACCTTTCACTTTTCTCCACAAGAGAGCGCCACAGTTACCGTGCATCCAAAAAAACAAAAAACAAATGCCTATCATCATTATCATCTCTGCAGGTGTTTTAAAGAATATCGACTTTCAGCACACGCTAATAATTCAACAGTATAACCAACTTGGACACATGACAGAGTCGTAAAACGATCACATTTCTCTGCAGGTTTAAGAAAGCTCAGGTTAAAGGCAACGAATGAACAGAAAAACTCACTGTTTCTGGTCCGATCCACTTCCTGTGAATCATCACATCATTTACTTTAATTCCTCAGTTTAAAATTCCAGTTCTGCCTAGACTTAATGTCACTGACTTTATGTCTCAGTCTCATTTCACAGGAACTTAAATAACACATAATTTAAAAATAGCTAAAAAAAAACAAAAACAAAACAATAATCTTAAGGTATTTTATTGAAGCACCTCAGAATTTTTACGGTCTTAAAGTTAAATATTTTAAGACATTTTAATGACTCTAAGTTTACCAAACCTCTCTCCTCTCAGCTCATTTTAAACCAACTGTCTCTGTTTCGGTGTGATAGTTGATGTCAATGGAAACCTTTTTTGGTGCTCAGAGGAACTGAAAGGGCTTCCTGACATTTGGAGAAAACTTATATGTTAAAAATGAGAGCAGCGGACTGAAAGTTAGAAAAGAAGTTTTCGTTCTGCAATGTTGTAAATTCCAGATAATGACCACAGGATGCCCATGAAAGAATGACTGAAGCAGTTGTGTGTGTCGTCACAGCTCTGTGGTTTCCCACTTCTTGTTTCTGTTGCAGAACAGACGAAGATCGACGGTAAATGAATGACCATAAAGAGAAAAAAAAGTACTCAGAGTGACGGATAACTTGGTTAGCTGTAGGCTAAGTGTTTGCGTGCACATCTAATATTTATGGAACCTGAGTGAGATAATGAACACATAAATAATGTTTCATTACTTCAATTCCACTTTTTAAGTTCCCTCCACACATTTAATTTCTAATCCTTTTTTACAGCTTTTTTGTATCTTAGATTTGAAAGTCTGGCTGAAAAAACAGTGTTCAGCTCTGCCTGTGGTCAGAAGAATATGTGATCATTAACGGAAAAATGATCAAGTCAAAAGAACCTGAACCGTTAATTCAGTTAGACACGAACTGGGAGTTACATAATGCATTTTGCTTTGAGCAGTGTGTGTTAAACATCAGAATAAACGCTCGCTAAAAGCTCACTTTCAGTCGAGCTAAACAGAACATATAACAAACCAGAGGGAAGAGAAAAAAGTCAACAGTGAAGAAAATGAAAAACTAACTTAACTCACAAAAAAAGCAAAGAAACAGAAACAAATATGGATCTTAATCTTGGTAAAAGTAAACATTTTTGTTTTTGCTTCTGTACTAAATCTCGAAACCTTCACAGCCTCAGAGGTCACAGCAACACTGAAGCTTCTTCTTCTTCTGCTGTTTCTCACCTTGCGGCCGACGTACACGGGGATGCCGATGACCATGGCAGGAACAGCAATGCCTGCAATGAGGGTGATTCCAACTGGAGCGCCGATCAGCGTGCCCAGCTGCCACAAAATCTTCTTCTTCCTGCTCCAAGGCTTTTTCCCCCAGAATGTGCAGCCAGATGGACTGCAGGAGAGGAGAAGAGGAGAGTGATGATGAAGAGGGGAGGAGAGGAAATCAAAGAGAGAAAGATGTGGCAGTTATTGTTTATAGTTACACTAATGAGAGGTCCAGAGCTGATATAGAAAGTGAACCGATGGATGTGAGTACCTGAGGTAGTGCAGGTCGGAGATCTCCTTCATGCAGAGCCAGCAGAACTCGCAGCCGCACACGGCGCAGGTCATGTGATTGCAGCTCCCATCATTCATCTTGATGATGTAGGCGCCACAGCGAGGGCAGGGCTTGATGTCATCAGCTGGGGAAAGAGGAAAACTCTATCAAGACACGAAGCGTTTGAGTGAATATTTTTTCAAATTTTCCTTTTTTTCCCCCTTTTTTTATGTAATAAAAAATGAAGTTGTTCCAGAAATACTTTGACTCATTGGAAAATAGGTTTACTTGTGCAGAAAATATGAAGCTGAACAAAATTACTTCCCTTGAAACCATCAGCTGTTGGTTTTACACTTTGGTTCTTGTAGAGATTAAACAAACTACACATGACGTGTTGTTGAGTGAGTTGAGGAGCTGTTGGAAGATGGAATTTGTTCTCTTTTAAAAGAGCCAGGCTAGGCTAGGCTAAGCAGCTGTTAGCTGTAGCTTCATATTTCATGTACAGGTATGAGAGTGACATCAAGCCTTTCAGTCAAAACTACAGCTTGGATAGACCGCCTAGAGATAGTTTATAGAGTACTTGTAACATTTCAACATATCAGTTGGTTAACAATTTTTTTACCAACTGGATTGCTGAATATTAGTTAACATTTAAAAAACGTGCTAAAAAGATGAATGAAATGGTTAAAGGTGGAGTCAGTAGGATTTTGCTGAAAAATAAAATATATACAAATACAAAAGTAATGTTGCTCAATCATCACTTCTAAGCATCTATAAATGTGTGGTGGTGACTGTGAATAGAGTGCCAGGGGGCACAGCCACTGGACGCCATCCAGACCGGAGAAAGTTACCAATGTGCACATAGCGCAAAGAAAAGGAAATGTAGCCCCATGAGGCGAAACGGCAAGTGAATAAAACTTGTTCCAGAGTGACGGTGAGTCTCAGTTTGGCTTTCAGCCGGTTTGGAGCACTGAAGGAGAGGCTGGGGAAAGCGATGCAGGAGTTGGTCGGCTTTGTGATGGACAGGTAGGTGCTAAACACTGGCAGTTAGCTTGCTAAATCACCAACTTATCCATTAAAGAAATGTAATATTCCTATGTACCTTGCTGTGTAACATTAGGTAAGCAGTATAGCAGTACATGTACACACTAAGTTGCGATACTTCTGGTGCATTTAGCCGGTAGGACGGGTCCAATTTGAGTGCTGTGTTTACAAACGGCAACGAACGAATGCTACTGACTCTCCCTTTAAGTAATTATGATTAGGGTGTGGTGAAAGAGTTAAATTGCTGAATGTCAACTGACATACTAATGAAATGTTATAAAACTATCTGTAGGTGGACAATCCAAGTAAAGTTACAAAAGAAAAAAAGGTTAAAATATTTTAAATTTAGAAAACAAACTCCGTAATGGCGCCATTTAGTTGTTTCTTTCCATCTTTGTTGGCAACAGAATAAAAGTTCATTAGCTTAGTGGACTGGACAATTGCAGCAGCTTGTCCTCATGTGGAAACAAAAGCCAAGGAACCAAAAATGCATAAACAAATTTGTAAAAAAAATTCCTGTGAGTTTGAATTCTGCATGTTGGGAACGCTCTCTGCTCTGTAAAGGGTCATTTTAACTCAGATCTGTGTGTGTATGTTTAGAAGTAGTTGTTATTGTTTGTGTATTCTGTAACCTGCTAACGGGACTCAAATCTCTCTGTGGTCCTCTCTTTCTTCCTCTTCTCTAATTTCTTCCACGTACATTCAAAACGTGCCTGTTTTATACTGTTCTGCTGCTACAGCTTCCTAAAAATCATCAATCTGTCGAAGCGAGAGCTCTGTAGTTCTACACAAGGCCACACCCTCACTTTTAGATGAATGCATTTTATCAGTTTTAGAAACTTTATTGACAACAAAGTAACCCTAACTCTAAGATGTCATTTGTTGGACCACGTTAGCCCAAGAACAGACAAAGAGAAACAGACTTAGTTTGATTCGCACTCTTTTCTTTCTGCCCTCATCTTTCTTTTGAGTCTTTATCTGTCTTTTCCTCTGTCGATATCCAGTTGACTAAGCAGCAGGGATGGACAGACAGACAGAAAGGGAGCGGCCTGGATTTTTCTATGAGTCAGTTTCGTCCTTCCTGATGGTCGCCAGTTCCTCTGAACACTTGGCAGAGAGGGCCTGACTGGAAGTAGTGAATTAAGGAAAGACAAGAAGAAAATGTGTGTAAGCAGCTGCAGGGATTTACTTAATAATTTTTTAATCAAAATGGGATTTAAGACAAACATACGGATGTTTGCACGCAAGAGCTCGAATGTTTGTCGAGATTTTCATGTTTGTTTCATCACTACAACAAGTACATGAAGAACCATCTCATCGTTATGGAAAACATGATGTTTTGCTTTCTTGTACAGCTTTAGATGTGAAGATTGGTACAACTATCATGTCCGTGCTGTGAATATGAAGCTACAGTTAAGACCCAGTTAGCTTAGCTTAGCATAAATGACTAGAAACAAAGGAAACAGCCAGTGGGGATCTGTCAAAAAGATTAAAAAAAAACAAAAAACAAAAACAAACAGCAGCTCTTAAGCTTTTTAATATACTTGTTATATCTTGTTTATTTTGCACAAAAGCAGAGCCAGGCTTGATGTTTCCCCACGCTAACAGTTTTTTGCGAAGCTAACTGTCTCTAGGCTGTAGCTTCATATTTACAGAACAGATATGACATTTATACAAATTTTCACATAAAAAGGCAAAACAGCACAATTCACCAAATTACTTCTTAAAGAGATTTTTATTAAATGATAAATGACATTATTGCAAATTATTTTACGCACAGTTGCATGTGTTGTACGTCAGTAGCTATAAATCATTGTTGGATTTCATTAATACAATTTAGACGTTGGTGACAAGGGCTTTTTGTCATTTTCTGAACAAAGACTCTGATAAATAAACATTTTTTTAAAATGTATGCAAAAAAGTTTTCATCATCATTTTAAGACAAAATGGTCACATTTAAACAAATCTCTCATCCTAATTGAATTCGGAACATCTTGTTCTTCCTTTTAGTATTTAAAAAATGTCTTTCAGTGTGTAAAAGCACAGGCTGTCTTTCTCCATAACTGCAATGCAGAATAATCACCAAATGGTTTCTATTAACTATATACAAAATACTCTATTAGAGACCAAAAGCTCTTGCAGATTTAGAGCTTCTCCCCAGATAACTGATTATTTTTAGAATTAAACAGAGTTTCAAAATTTCACAGTTGAGCTGGCAGGAGGTTTTCAGGAGCATATTGTCTGATTAATTGTAGTGTTGCTGAAATGAAGTTCAGAAACTGTATTTTGCATGATGCAAATGTGACGTGAATAAACAGAGCTGTGTTTTTGTTTTAAGTCTCTCTGTGAATGAGCTGCTGAGGTGAATGAATTTTCTTGGTTAAGACTAAAATCAAACTGTGACGGAAATTAAAAAAGCTTCATCAACACGCCAGTTTGGAAATCTGACTGTACATTTGGATGAAGAATGCTGTGACAGGATGCGGGATGCTGCAGTCATGAAACTATAAAGAGGAGAAACTGTGATATAAATAGCGTCTCATGCTCGGTTTAACACTGCACGCTTGAGCCAGCGGTGGGAACGGCGGGGAGTCGACACAACAGACACGAGACGGGTTTGACTCAGCGCTCTGACAGACGGAGGAGGCAGACGAGATAAAGACTGACAGAGACAGAGAGTTTTCAGAGGTGTGAGGAATATTTTCAAGACAGAAGTCCTGGGGGAGAAGATTTTATCCGTCTGTTTATGTCTGCACCAAAACACACACACACACCTACACAGTGCCCGTGTGTGTGTGTGTGTATGAGACTGTGGTTATTTCTGATCCCCTACAGGGTGTTTGAGGTGTATGTCTGTGTGTGTTTCCAGGTGCTCACCAGGTCCCTGCTCCTGTGTGTAGCTGGGTGAGTGGTTGCTGTGGGTGTGCAGGGATTGCGCCCTCTGTTGGCGGGCTGAGTCACAGGTATGGTTGGGGTGCCAGGCCTGTTTGCAGTGATAGCAGAACTCGGCTCCACAGCCTTCTCTGCGACACACCAGCCTGGGACAGCTGGCACAGCCCGAGGCGATGACGGCAAATCTGAGAGGAAGACACAGACAAAGAGACGAGCGTTCAATAATGCAACGACTGAAGAAGTCAGAAACAAGATATTTGAACATTATTCTGAGGAGATAGTAGCCTATACAGTTCATTAAAACTTAATTAAGCAGGATTTATAGGCCTTCAGTTCAACATTTGTGAAGTTATTACGACATTTCACATGGTGGGTTTTTTCAGGAAAATACATAAAATGAATACATATATAAATAAGGTTTACAAAAACTCAACCAAGGCACTAAAACTGAACAGAACAAAACAAAATTTAAGAACACGTATATCTCATATGCCTCTAATGTTGCAGTTATGTTAAGTGATATTACATTGTCTTAAATTATTATTTGATATTTTCAAGCGTCCATACATCTTGGTAGGTGACTTTCAAGAAATTTAATTAACTGTCCCCATATTTTGAAGAAACTCTATATTTTCCCCTATAGTAGCATGAGTCAACTTTTCCGTGGTTAAACAGTTAAAGTTTAAGTTTTTAAACCAATGTCCGACTGTAGTAATTTCAGTGCTTTTCCAGGCTGTTGCAATACAGTGTTTAGCCTGAAGTGAGCGCAGAATAACAATCATTTTATTTGTATCTGTAAGGTTCCTTTCAGGGGGAAAAAGTCCAAGGATGAACATCCAAGGGCAGACAGGTAGCTTAAAGGAGATATTATCAGAAGTGGTCTGTATGACCTTTTACCAATTTTTTAAATTATTTTTGGGCAGCTCCAAAGACGATGAAATAGAGTGGCTTCCTCTGGGCCACATTTAATACACAAGTCAGAACTATTATTAACAAAGCCATGTAACAAGGAGGGTGTATATATGTACACATAATCCATTTGAATTGCATCAACTTCAACTTAAATCAGTATCAATCATTTTCTGGGTGTCTTGGATATCTTTACCAAATTGAATAGCAATCCTCCCAATACGCTCTGTGATATTGCTGCTATTTGCCACCAGGTTATCCATATAAACATGGTAAGATCACATTTTGTCTTACAGTTTGATGCCGACAGTTGTCTGAGAATCTTCCTGTCCCCAGGAAAAAAACATCTAACCTCTAAACCTTATCTGTTTAATTTGACCTTTTTCCACGCTGTAACAGTATCACAAGGTGAAATATTTAAACTCAGGCCACCAGAAGTTTAACACCATACATCTGAGTGACAGCTTTAGAAATGCTGCTAATAATTAACTTCAGCTTATAAGAGATGAAGATCTCAAAAATGGCAGCTAATGGGCAAATTACAGCCCTCTGTAAACTGAGAGGAGAGGGAGAGAAGATCTGATCAATAGAGTAATCACTTAGCAACAACACTGAGAGAGGATGAGGTCGATCAATATAGATTTTGCAAAGTTTGAGATTGAGAAAGGACACATAGAGGAGCTGAGTGTTCACTGAGGCGAAGCGTGTAAATACAGCTGTGATGGAGTTATTCTGAGTTCAGAAACAAGACATTAGCAGATCGTTTCTGCTGGGGAGGACAAAACATGGCAATCCAGACTTCTGGTTATGGATGCAAAAAAGTGCAATGAATCATTGGGGAAAAAAAGCCAAAAATGTTCGGAAATCCTGTCATATTAAGATCTCTCCTTTGAACAAATCATGTATCTTGCATGTGGTCCAACTTTCCACCTAATCTCATTGAAATTTGCTTACATTTTTTAAAAATAATCTGCGGAACAGGAACTGAGAATAAACAAGAAAACAATACAGTACATACTCTCAATGCAACTTCACAAGAATAACTCTTACATTGTGTCCTGACGCGAGGCCAGAAAACAGTAATTAATGGTAAATATAGCAAAAAGAGGCACGTTAGGAGTTAGAACAAAAAAGGCAATTAAAGAGAGGAAGAGAGACGGAGATATGAGCTGTCAGTCACTAAGGAAATCACAAAGGGGACCAGTCATCAAAAACTGTCAGCAGACTAAGTGGGAGAAAACATGCTGGAGGAGTGATAACAAAAGCAGGCAGGGACATTTAAAGCCTCTTTTCCACACCAACAAACAAAAAAGCAGCTTTCTGCACGTCACTTGAATGTTAAGACTAATGCTTAAAAAGTAAAGACAAGCGCTGAAGAAGTGCTAACATGGCAAACTTGTGATGGTTTTGGATCGCCTCCAACGCGCTGGCATGTTGCTCATTACCACGTCTTCAAACACTGTGACAGGCCTGTTCTCAGGATGGCATAAATGAACAAATATCAGAGGAGACAGGAGTGCACTTTCTGTGGACAAGATGAGACAAGAACTGGCATTCCTGCAGAGACACCTCCTCTTGGCATCACTGCTGTCTGAAAGCACAGATCTGCTACGGTGGCTCCTTGAGTTATAACGAAACAGAAGATTTTTTTAATCATCCACAAAGTTTTCAACAGGCCTCGAGGTTAAATGGTCACTAAACTGACTCAACACTTAAATAACTGCGTGAACCCTCAATTCAATGAAGGGAAACAAAGACCACAAATGTCAGTTTGGCAGTTTTTTTTCTGCTGCATCAGCGCTCTGGTGTAAGCTTGCCTAAATAGACAGACAGCAGAGTTTCAGATGAGTAATGAAGGAATGATTCTCAAGAAAGCCCATTTCTGAACAGTTTCCTTATTTAAAAATCCACTCTCACTGTCACTCTGTCATGTGGAAACCCTGTTTTCACATTTTCCAAAGTTCTGTTTTCGTCTCTTTGACCTTGAATTTTGTGGTTCCTGTCTGTGCCAGCACAAAGCAAATGGTTCACAAAGGGAGGTTCATTTAAATGAGGCAACGCAAAGAGAGGTTAGTCTGTGTCTGGCACAGAATACTTGGACTAATGCGTTAAAATAAGGCAATGATGCTTAAAATGTAAGGAAGTTATTACAATTAGACACTGTCCAATCAGTAGATTTCTTTAAATGAGCATAAATAAAACATTTGGTGGGACATCTGCAGCTGGAGCCACTGCACGTTTGTCTTTAATGAAATAATTCAAATAGATTAATTAGAGTAAACGGCCTTGTTAACAGCTCTGCATGGCTGCACTTAGCAACAATAATGCTTTAAGTTAAATCTTCATGCTACCATGCTAACGCGTACGCAATGGAACTATGCTAATGTTCAGCAGGTGAAATGCTGACCTTGTTCACCATGTCAGAACCCATCTTGGACAGCTAGCTAGGGCTACATTACTTGTGGTTGTGGCACAAATCACATGTGGGTATTAAATTCTAATGTTGAATGTTACTGATTGATTTTCTACTATTTCCAACTTTAAATTTATGTTAGGTTTACAAACTGAGTTAGGGGAAAAGCCACACGTTGTTGTAAACTGGACATAAAACTGATGAAAAGTAATTTATTTGCCGGTTATGTTAACTAAAGTAGGTGCTGGCAGCTAACGTTATCCTAGCGTCTTTGCTCGGCACTAGTTAGCCACCACAAGTTCAAATTATGACACAAGTCGTCATTAGCCCTGTGAGCTGGCTTGTGCTAGCGTCCTTGCTAGCTCAGCTAGCACAAGCTTTATTACTATGCAGCACGAGTAAAATAGTTCACACTTCCGTTAAAATTTAATTTTGTGACAGTTAGACACCAGTTATGATACTTTTAAAACCTTAAACTGTGACATGGTTTGTCCGAGTAGTACTGCCAAAGCTAGCTGTCCAAGATGGTGGACCTTTTAACGCATGCACAACTCACATCGACGCAAGACTCACATCAGATACTGACACACCATTTTCATTTAGTGTTAGCATGCCAACATTTGCTAATTAGCACCAAACACAAAGGGCAGCTGAGGCTGATGGGAATATTTAGATTTTATGAACAAATACTTGTTGATAAAATCTAAATTTTGACTGGACGATGGTGCTACATTAAAAACATATATGGATCCCCAAAGTTATTAAAATTCATCTTGAGGTGAACATGCATGTTGGTAGTTCCATCCAAGTATCATCACTAATCATTTACTGAAAGTTGCTGAGAAACATTCAAAACTACAAAATATCAACCTCATAGTGGTGCTAGTGAAAAAGTGAGGGCATCACCAAATTTTTTCAGATTCATCATCTTGGAAAAAATGGATAACTAAGCAAAATTTCATGTCGGTCCATCAGTTGTTGAGTTATTTCAGTCTCAGCTGACAGACAGACCACTAGCATGGCCTAAAACAACTAGAGAATAAGAGAAAGACAGAGCATGTGCGTGTTTTTGCCTGTCATCTGGCTGACTCTGGTCTTGTTGTGCTACAGAACATGTTGCCATCACAGCTTTTTCCTGTGAAAGCATCCCACCTCGATGCTGTCACACGATTGGTTGATTTTGATGCACTGCTGAGAGCAGTTTGTGCTGACTGCTGTGGCATGGGAGAGGAAAATTATAGACAAACAGAGAGGTACAGAGAGAGACAAAACAAAAGGACACACGAGGAGGGTTCAGAGGGGTATGTGGGATCATGGAGATGTTAATGTGTAATACAATAAGACAAAGTCAGGGAAACAGTTGGAGGAGAGAGATGAGAGGCAGAGGAGTTTTTTGAGTGCTGACATGCTGCGGGTTGAGAGGAGACGTGTGCAGACACGCCTGTCAGCGCTCAGCTCCACCAAAGCCGCCTGAGAATCCTGCTGAGCCCATGAATCCAAAGTTACACGAGATACAAAGATGCTCTCAGGTATCAGTCTGTGTTTGAAAAGGATGAACTGAACACTCAGAAACATGAAACACACACACACAGACCATATCAGTCAAGAACAAAGGCACAAATTCAAACCAATGACACACACATGCTCACCAAGTCCAGTGAGTAGGTATCGATTTGTTTAATTTAGTCCCAACTCCTGTTACCCCTGGCAACACTCCTTCTATGCCACATCGATAGTCGCCATAGCAACTGACAGGCAGAAGAGATGGCAGAGGGCCACTCTTTGTTTTCACTGGATACTCAGACCTGACAATCACACAGGCTGAGACCTTATTGGCGGGACGAGGGAGCAGGTCAGAGGTGAACAGCTGTGTTTGATGGCGATTCAGATGCAAAGTCAGAAAGATTTAACGGGTGCAGATTTTTAGAGTAAACAAGGACAATCTTAATTTTTGGCAGTAAAAAATCACTGACGCCAAAAAATGTTTAAAGCATTGTATTTATTGTCGTTGGGCTTTTCTGATGCTTACAAAGACCTCTAGGCTTAATTTTTTAAAAAGGGCAGAGAGAGTTGTTTTTCTGACCTTTTAGGGGCAGAAACACAAGACGAAAACACAACATGAATTACTCAACATATCATCTCCTTATAAAGTTGATATAGCAAATCTATTAGCACAGTTGCTTATTTACTCATCCAGCAGACACAGAGCAACAATATTATTCATTGGGCCTCATGTTTATGTCTACCTGATGAATATCAAGTCTGATATTCACTCTGCTTTTAGCTCTGCCAGCTCCTGAGGGGGACGTCTGGCTCTTTAGCTGCTAAATGTTCCACTATGTTCAGCAGCTCGTCGGCGCTGATTGTGTGTGTCTGCTATTTGATGCTGAGCACGTTGTGTTGTGCGACAGAGGACTGCTGTCTGTTGCTAACAGCGAAGGAAAACAGTAAAGTTTCAGGCAGTAAAACCAAAACAATGACCTGGAAGAGGGTAGAATGCAGCGTGGAGCTGAGGGGAACTGCAGCAACCCTCTGACATCCCAATGTCAAGTGATCATAGTTATAATTAAAATATTGTGCAGCTTTAACTCGGCATTAAAGGACCACAGGTGAGATTTAGCTGTTTGGCTGCTACTAGCACACATACAGAAATGCAGGTTTAAGTTGGCTGTATTAACAAATGAAGAAAATAACATTTAAATTTAACAGTTTAGAGAAGCATCAAGCATCAATTAGTTGGGTTTAAGCACAAAAACCACCCGGTTAAGGTTAGGATTAGATCATGTTTTAGTTTAATATACTTGATTTTGTCGCCACAAACACGGCTGGAAAAAGTTCTGACTATTGTTGAAGTGTCATGGTTTTGTTGGTTGAAGTGGAAGGCCGATATTGGTATCAGAGTGGTCAGCTGTCTCACCGAGCTGTGACACCAACAGTGTCTCCTCCTCACGAGGAAATCTGTTCTCTGAACTGCTTGACTTTCACATGTATTGTGAAGGGTGGATATGACACGTATGAAATGTCTAAATGTAACACAATTGTGTTTTGCAGAAACATACAGTGGCAACATTTTTATTCTGGTGACTGTGCTAAAAAGTAAACTTTATATTTGTAATTTTTTAATGGTTTCATCTACAAACGGCTGTACTAGCAACATAAAATAAAATTCAGATAGTTTACTGTAAACTGCACACAACTGTATGAACTTTTTTCTAATGTCTGTATCAAAAAAGGATATTACTAGGATTTAAACATACAATCACTGACTGCTGAGTCTAATCTTATCTGTATGTTTCCCTTTAACGTGTCAGCTACTGCTGTAAATTGATAACTTAGAAAAAAGACAAGACAATAAAACCAGGTCACATTTGCATAACTTTCCCACAAGTGGGCCAATATGTAACACATTCAGACACACACACGCTTGTATAGCTATCTTTGTGTGGCCTTTACATGATTTTCATTCATTTGGACATATTAACCGAAACCCAAACCAATTTCTGTCTAACCCTAACCTTAGCCTAAGCTCAATTCATACCTTACCATAAACTTCAGTCTTCACCCTAAAATGTAACGTTTATGTTGTGGGATCCAGGATTTTGTCCCTTACAAAGATTGTCAGACCCCACATCATGAGTGAAAATTCGGGGTTTGGATCCCACATACACAGAAAAACAAACAAACACACACGCACACACACACGAGTGGATGATTCTCAGCTTGAAACACTCACCTCTCCAGTGACCAATAGCTCAAGCTGTGAGAGAGAGAGAGTGTGTGTGAGTGTGTGAGTGTGTGAGTGTGTGTGTGTATGTGTGTATGTGTGTGTTTCCAGCCAGGCCTGTTTGTGATGAATAATAATTTGGATTTCAGTTCACTCCTCTCGTTGAAAGAGGTGGTGAGTCACTGCTGGCGTCAGACGGAGGATCATCCCGCTAAATATGTAGGTCAGTGAACCTCTCCTTCCGTGATACTACTGATGCAAACACACACTTTGGTTTTAGCTCATTTTTATCAGGAAATTGTATTGACGTTAATGCAACTCTTGTGCGCAATTCTCAAACTTCTTAAACTTCATAACCACCTGCAGGTTTTATCCAAAACTTTTCGCAAACTCTAAAATCCTCACTGTTGTCTATGAAGGCTGACTGGAATGTTTTAAGCATGATGGCTGTGTTATAAAGTAACACAAACACATAAACACGTTGACCTTTACTAAAACAACAGTAATTATAGAAAGTAAACGCACCTTTAAAGATTTTTTCATCTGAATGAAAATCATCCAAACTCGCAGATTTATGCTCAGCCACAATGTGTGACAAAAACAAGGAACTGGATGTTCGTGGTCACTCTGTGCTCACATGTTTCTGACAGTGACAGCAGAGGTCTGACACAATGCAGACGGTAAAACCACCAGAGAAAAAACACACACCCAGTTTTTTTCTGCATTCTTCAGAAAAAAACAATAAACAAAAACAAACAAACAAAGAAACTTTAGACACTAAAGTTTCTTTTTGACAAACTCCATCTGATTTCTATTAAAGCTATGATGGTCATGAATGGTTCCCGCAGATGTCTGAGTAACTGTTATGTTTGTCATAAGGCCAAAAGAAGAAATATTCAAATGAAATGAGCAAAGAGCCAAAGAACTGAAACAGCATAATAAAGTGAGATTATGCAACTTTTACTGTTGATGATGAGCTTCTTGTATTTTGTTCCTGCTTCAGGACAATATCACAGGTAACATAGAGTTTCATATACATAGGAAACTAACTCAGATATTATCTTAAGTTTGCCAATGTTAGCCACTGTAAGTTGCAGGTCATATCAAAGCAAGTTAAGCTGTAGCAGCAAAATCTGAAGTGTTTTGAATTAAGCAAATTTGCATGTTTTTGCTTGTAAATGTAAGGTTTTCTTTGTACATTAAAGAAATGTTAAATCTTTTATTTGAAAAGTCACTTAGCTGCACTTTACTGTTTTTAATGAGATGAACTAGGCTTGAGCCGGCATACGCACCAGATGTGCTTGGCTTGCAAGATCGGCTCGGGGTCCTGCGCTTACAGAGGACGCTATGCATTAACCCACAAAAGATCTCAAAAGATTTTGGAAGAATGAATTTTTTTATCCTAAACCATGAACTTTCTCAAACCCTAACTACATGTTTTTGTCTATAAAACAAGCAAATCTTGAACACAACGTTGTCACATTTTTATTAGCATAATAAGGTTATACCAACTGCACAATGAAGAAACGACATGTACAAATATCACATGAGTTTTTACAAAGCGAGGGTTACTATCACACGCACTTGTGTACTTTACATTATAGAGTGTGTGTTATTCTCGCTACACAGAACCACGTTACCGAATGTGATTGTGTTTTTGTGCTGACAAAAATGTGGACAGCGCGCTAGTGTGCTAACATAAGTGTTGTAATTTTGAGTTAACATGCTAGTGCTATTAACAGATGAAACAGTCACAAGTTTGTCTTGCAGTCCAAGTTGGTGGACTACTTGCTCATGTGCAGAACAGACTAGGTGCTGACAGCAATAAGCAATCATAATGTGAGACCACCATACAGCCAATCATAATACATTACATCCTCCGTAAGCACAGGACCCCACGCCGATCTGGCAGGCCGAGTACATCTGGGAGCTACACCAGTAGTAAATATTATTGAATTTTGCGATATTTACTCAAATATCAAACAGCTATCGTGGCATCTTTTTCTTTTATTTTGAAAAGAAAATGCACATGGAGCAGCTGTGGCGGATGAGGCGACGCACACTGCTAGTTGACGAGTTGGAAAGGTTATCACAGGTTCCCAGGTGTGATGTAGGCATGCTTTCAGCACCTTAGTATTCAGACACGAAGGACTTAGTTTCAACGTTTTCAAACACCAGCTTAGATTTAAAGCAGGAGATAACAATATTGTTTATTGCAATATTTAGGCAGGACAATATCGTGATATTAAATTTTGGATATTGCCCAAGCCTAAGATGAGCCCCTGCCACTTGAAAAACTTTGTAAAATTTAAATTTTTTAAACTTTGTTCTAAAATATCTTATAACTTAAAGAGCAGCATGTCATGGTGGGATGAAGCCTTCTGATTTTAATTTACCCCATTTCTTTTCTTCTTGTGCAGCAGTTTGGGCCGAAAATGCAAGAACCACAGCCTACAAACATGTTCAAAGTATACCAGAATTTTAAAATATTCAATGTAGAAAATGTCTCACTCTTTAGTTTTTCAATCTTGTCAGGTTTTGACACACAAACAGAAACAGACATGAGGGCACAGAGAGACAGATTAATGCAGAGATACCACACAGACGCTGTGGCCTTCCCCTGTGACAGGACCGGTATTACTGAGCAAAACCACAGCAGAAACATATCACTGAATATCTGCATTCTCTCTTCCCACGCATGCACAAACACACACAAACACAGTGAATCACTCCTGCTTTCTATGATGAAACAAACGCCTCGCATTCGTTCCAGAAACCTGCAAAACCCATCTGACTCTCCCCTCCTCCGACCACAGGGCGAGTGAACAGCCTTCTAACCCAGTTACAGTTTCTGTCCTCCACTTTCACATTCAACTTTCTCAGCACGTCGTTCTCTTTTTACCAGAGCAGGTCATACAAGCATTTCTGTTCATTCTGAAGCAACCGTTTTCTCTGAAATCTGGGCAATTACAGCAGAAAGAATGAGGAAATAACTTCACAGCAACTGAACAGCGATTCGATACATCAGCGAGGAAGAGAGCAAGAGAAAAAATGTCTAGACAAGAAGAAATAACGATATTAAAGCTATTGGATTGATAATTATGAAAGAGAAAGAATGTGAGCTAAAAGCCGATGACTTCTGTAAAAAACCAGATGTTAAAGCTGCAACTTCCTCTATTTTAACCTTAAGTTCACACTAAACTGATTTAAATGACAATAAGTTCTTTCTTGATGAAACTACTTCAAGTAACATTTCCTGAATTTAATAAAACATCTGTCATACATCATAAGATGCCTCCTGGCTTTGCCACATTTTCAGTTTTTGTCTCACTCACAGCAGTTTGGTTTCTGTTTCTCACAATTATTCAC
This sequence comes from Naso thynnoides, assembly GCA_029783665.1. Lineage (NCBI taxonomy): Eukaryota > Metazoa > Chordata > Actinopteri > Acanthuriformes > Acanthuridae > Naso > Naso thynnoides. The sequence continues at coordinate 2,593,574 of JAQLOL010000008.1, read as the reverse complement.
CGGTTTATATTAATTGCACAAGAGCTCATTCCAGTTCCGGCACAAACCTTCAGGCAAATTAGAGATAAGTGCTTGTAAACTCTGAACAGATCACTTGATAATCTCACACGAACAGAAGGACAGAAACAAACAAAAGTGACTCCAGAGCAGCAACCTGAAATGTTACACTGACATCTGCAACAGTCAGAATGTACAAAACTAACCACAGTTTCGACCATAAAATTTCCCCTTGAGGTCGAACAAGATCATCCTGAGCGATGCAGTCCCCTGAAACACTGCTGAAAAATAAGGAGATAAATCTACCGACTGACTGACAGAACATGAAATTTCAACACTTTTTTTTCTGTATAATTTATTTGTCTGTTGTTGGACTGTTACGACGAGCATTTGAAGACGTCAACTTGAGCTGTTAGAGCTTTAGTCTATAGACAGGCTTTGCCACAATTTCTGAGATTTCTGTGGATTTGTACACAAGTTATTGATTGCTAAAATGTTAGCTGTAGCTGTAAACTGGGAACCTAGAAAAAATATATCAGTGTGTCATCAGAGTTGTTCCGATCGGTGAGTACGACAGTCTGTGCACTGATCTGATACCATGTAATTTATTAGCTGCTTAAGGGTACCCAGCTACTTACAATTAGCTTAATCAGCTCTGACTGATATTACAAACCTAAAATCAATCCCTGTTTGCTGCTCATAAGCAGTACACAGAAAATCGTGCTGTGCTGCCACTGTCAACTGTTATTTTTAAGAGCAGCGAAGAAGAGCAGAGAGTCAACGGAGCTAGCAAAATGTTAACATTTGGAAATATTTTACACGAGAAAGTCCCACCCACCTGTAAAAAAGTGATGTAAGGAATTAGATTTTCCAAGACTGTAGTGGCTAAGTTGCTGTTGCACCACTGTTTTATAGTGTTTTATTTAAATGAGTTTATTTTACAAAATTGTGATTACGCCTTAAGTTTTAATGGAATAGTTACTTTTTTAATGCACTGGTATCGGATCAATGCTTGGTATCCGCCGCTACACAAGTTTGGGTATCAGAATCAGTATGGGGAAAGAAAACTTTGAATCAGAACATCTCTCTATCAGTCACATAAAGCTGTAAAAGGCGCAACAAGCTGCAAGAGACAGCAGGATTAATAGACTGGAAAATATAAAAACAAAAATACTGGAAAATACTGGAAAATACTGGAAAATACTGGAAAATACTGGAAAATACTGGAAAAAGAAAGACAGAAACAAAAAAAGCCTGAAACACGCACAGATGAGCCGGCTGTGGTTTAAATTCCAGAGCAGCTCTTTAAATAAAGGGGGCAGCAGTGAGGACGTGGCTCTAAATGTCATGAACACTTTCTTACCCGCAGTCCGGCGCCGGGCACCATCGGCAGTCTGGGTCGGAGGCGAGGCATCTCCGCAGCAGGAACTCCTCATACTTCTCCAACAGGGCCGCATCATCCAAGATGTCCGCCACCTGCTGCGGGGCCAGTCTCTCGGCACACTCAGGGCAGCTGAGCTGGACTCGGCTCTCTGTGATTTCGATGCGGAGGTACTGTCGCAGGCAGCAGAGGCAGGAGCGGTGGCTGCACCCGAGCAGCTCGGGGAGCTGCTCAGCGGGCTGGCGCACCAGGCACAGGGGGCACTCCAGGAGGTTGGCCTCTCCGGAGGAGGGGGCTCCACCCAGGGACGGCTGACTGGAGGAGAGTGGCTTAGAAGGGGTGCTGGAAGCAGCATCCTGGGGGGTTGTTGCGGCGGTGGTGGTGGTTGTTGTGGGTGTAGCAGAGGCTGCGGCGGGCACTGAGCTCAAGGCAGAGGGGAGAAGTTGTTGTTGTTGTTGTGTGTGGTGATGGTGGGATAAAGGGGGGGCTGCTCCAGCTTTGGGGCCCCTAGTGCCCCGGGAGCCCCGTTTGCTGTGGAAGAGGCTGTGAAAGGAGATGCGGCCCTGGCGTTTGCCTGCCGCACGGCACTTAGGGTTGGGAACGCCGCTCACAGAGGAGTGAGGTGATTCTGAGTCCTTTTCTGATCCCATTTTATCCAGAAGAGACACAGAGGGCCAGTTATTGTCCCCCGATACACGTTAATGTACTGCCGAGGGACACTCAGCTACACAAACACACACTTTGTCACACACACAAGAGAGAGTCTGTATCCTTGTGAAAGAAAAACTTGTCAAGGAAATACTTGTCAAGTTCCTTAGAAAAACTTTTTAGTCACCTCTTCTTCTTCCTTCAATGTGACACAAAGGTATCAGAAACAGACAGTGACACGACAGAGAGGCAAAAACTGAAAACGAAAGAGATTTCTCAGACTGGGTAGAAAAAAAAATCCCCTCGGCTTCCACAGTTTGTCTTTAATTTGGCGGTCAAAAAGGTTCACAAAGAAGAAAAAGGACAGTCTTTCATCTACCAGGCAGATGTCCAGGTTAAACACTGCTGTGACTCTCACTGTCAAATTAAAAGATTGATCTCAGTTCCAAGAAATGACTCTTTTTCAAAAACAGAGAGGATAAAAAAAGATAACAGGAAACATCCACTGGACAGAGCTGAGTCAGATCACAGCAATAAATCCTCAGTTTGAATGTGATTCTTTTCAGCTGTAGTCAGTCTCTCCTCTGCTTGTCTTCCTCTCGATCTTGTTGAACGCCGGTCTCTCTCTGAACGATCTTTTCTGTCAGGAAGAGGAGAGCAGGAAGTTAACACAAAGAGCATGCTCAGTATGACACAGACCTCTCTCCCTCCCTCCGCTCTCTACACACACTCTCTCGCTCTCTGTCTCTGCTTTGCTCTTCTTTAATTTCACCATTAACTCTTGTGACCCTGAAGATCTCGCTGTGCTAATTACATTTAAATACACAGACGGATTCATACATGCAGGAGCAAGTTACAGTTTGTCTGCTCAGTAACCAAAGTCAAAAGGTTAAAAACACAAACACATGTCATGAGGAGGCACACGTTAAACCCCCAATTAAATATGTGACATCATCAACCCATCCGACCAATCATGTATTCATGTGAAAACAGTCTCTCTCCATCACGCTGAGCACCGCAAGCTCTTCCTCCACTTCACACTGCGCTGCTAGTGCCGTTGCCATGGTGACGCTCACTATGCGCGAGGCAAACAGCGACCCACTCTGTGACTTTGGCACTCATGTATACACACACACAGACACACACACAGACACACACACACAGACACACACACACAAGCGTGAGCACAGATGAGCATACACTGATACGCAAGTGAAAAAATATTCACACAAGTATACACACATAGACTAACACATTATCCTCTCTCTCTATATATATAGGATATAGAAAGATATACACACACTTATATATCAAAAGTGCTCACAGACATTAAAAAAAACACACTCAGAAAATACATGTTCAAACCTGTAGAGGAAGCACATTCCATGTGGGCGCATACACACACTCACACAAGCACACCCACACACACACGCACATCGAATGTAATGGACACAGACAAGTGAAAAGCAATAATTACATAAACACAACAACATATACACACATTGACACACACACACACACACACACACGCTTGTATTGCTATACTTGTGAGGACACTCATTGACTTTATGCAATTTCTAGCCCCTTACCCCAACCCTGCCCATCAA
>JAQLOL010000008.1:2564842-2576160 GCA_029783665.1 Naso thynnoides | reverse complement strand
TTAAAACCTAAAAATAAGAAGTTAGCGTGAAGGGACCGCACCAGTGTTACCACACGTCATCTTCTTTGCCACATAGTGTACATAAACCCCGCCCATTTTCCCCAAAATAGCTTAATCTATGAGATGTTGTGTTTGTTAAAATTTTGTCCATATTCAATAAACGTTACAGAAAGTAGCTGAAAATGTGCGACAACGTAAGTTAAAAGGAACGTCCGTGTCAAAATCCATCTTCACACTGATGCTCATGCTTAGGAAGGCAGCACTTTTCTCCAGGCGTAATAACTTCAGGTTCCCCTGTCTCTCTTTCGTTTAGCCAGTTTTGACCAAATAAACGCAGACATTCTCTTTAGAAGGGTGAGTTACCTATACCTAGCAACTTTCACGTGTCCTGTCATGCTTCTGTACCCCGTTTCAACATGAATGACAGTGAATGGGGTTTAAAAGTGCAGCCTGACATCTACTAAAGTGAACCCATGGTCACATTTGAACAACATTTGCAGAAGATAGGGGTGATGCTGCTGCTGATGGTGAGAAGTCAAAAATAGAATGTTTTGCTCCTTTAAACTTTTGGTTCCCAACAGGACTTAACCCACGTCCACTGTTCTATCCATTCATCCATCACGACGTCCTTCCTCTCCTCCGAACTTTGTCGCTCGTCATGCTACATCACCTGGTGGCGCGTGTTAGCCAAAAAACTGCCGAGTGAGTAATTTACATTTGCATTTTCTTTTGAAATAGTCAGAAACCCGCTGCTTTCTCTCCGAAGCTCATTTCCATTAGAAGCAAATGTTAAAATGATTTTTTGCTGTTGCCGTTTCCCTCGTTTTTTGACTTCACAATTAAGTGGGAACCTGAGGAAAATGACACATCTGTCATCTGTTAAAACTGAACAAATCCACCACTTACGACTTTTTCTGCATCCCCCCTTTTCCAAAAGAGCTGCGAAGCTAAGAGATAAATAAACAGAATGTGATAATTTGCTAGACCTTTCTAGGGCACCTGTTTGGAACATTTCACCGGTAAACTGGTTGAAAGGAGCGTGGAAGTCTCATTCCTCCACAAGCATGGATAAGGCAAGGTTCACGATTTTGTGAACACACGATTGTCTGAATGATATTACTGCATTAGCTCAGAAACACTTTTAGAAACTGTCGTCAGCAAACAGTTTGTTGCACATCATTACATTCTGTTTTTATTAACATTTTACGCTGCATCTCCTCTACAGAGTAACCCAAAGTGGATTTGGATCAAAAGAACTCATCATCTGTCAGAAAAATAAAAAAAATGAGATAATTACAACTCCCAGGTATTCAATGGAAGTTTGAAAGATGTGCTACAGCTGCACTAGTTTGGTAGAAGAGAGACAGCTTGTTTATACGCTAAGTTTTGGATTGGGTTGATAAATTAGGCTACTGTTAAATTAAAAAGGTCATAAGGAATATGCAGGCTATTGCATTTGTGACTGTGTTTGCAGCCTAAATCATTAGGTTTCTCTTCACCGAGGCAGCCAAGTCGTTACAATGCTGGAAAATTTCACCACAGCTTTTCCAACCTGAGGAAGTGTGATCATAAAATTTGTCCTCAAACACAAATAAAACCCCCAAAATATTCACATTACATCCCTGTGACGAAGGTTTATGGGGCTCAGTGCTTTTATGGAGACTTTATTATAATGTCTCCTCTGTCCTGAGCTCTGCTGCTGGTTGTCATGTCCTCGGCCCAAACAGTGACCAGGGAGTGGCAGAGCGCAAATGTTTTAAAGGGAGAGCCGGGGAGGGATTTTAACTCTGGCATCCTACATGATTTGGACAACGATTGTACTGAAGCCTGAAGACATTTTGCTTTCTGATTAATTCCCAGACATGCAGCTGCACTGAGACTGGACCCTGATTCGAATCCTCTCTTCATGTATGCTGCTGTAACAGCCTCCAAGCTTTTGTGTCTGATGACATTTTTTTTGGGGGTGGTTTGGGGCTGACTTGACTCTCCTGACTGGCAGATGCAGAAAATGAAACTGTCATGGTTGTGAATTCTCATAGAAAAATCAGTCATTTTAAGGTTTATGGTGATAAACTGCTACGCTCCCTTTGAGGTGGCCCTTATTATTTTATATAAGTGGTCTATAAGAGGAGAGGAGCCAGATAAATTCAAACATATGAGACAAACAGCTCAAACAGAACCTACCCTGCTCAGGATTTCTTCGAAAGGAGAGGCTGGGTGCGATGCGGCGGACGCTCCGGCTCCTGTCCCGGCTCCCTTGCCTCGTTTTCTCTCGATAAGCCGCGGGCAGTAACAGCCCTCCGCTGCCCGCCTCTCTGCTCTCGGGCTCGGACACTCCTAGCTGGGTGACAGCGGCCTCTGGTCTTCCTTCGTCCCGGGAGCGCGGCGCTGAAGCTCGGTGTGATCTCCGCGGCTCGCTCCGCTTCGCTCTCTGCGCTGCCGCTCCGCCGCTGCTGCCTTCTGACGTCAGGCAGGAAAGCCCCGGTTTGTGACGTCACGGCGCAGACAACACGGAAACCCCACCCCGTGGCGTCAGCTCCCGTCAGGAAGTTCAGTTCAGTGTTTACTGTAAAACCAAACGCGCGGTTTGTTGGAAAGAGGAGACAAAGGGCGAGTCGGTGCGATTTGTTTTGGCTGTGAACCAGTTAAAGGCTTTGTGCTCTTCTCTGGAACTGACCGTCATCGCTGCACTCATCCAATACACAAATACACGACCTGCTTTGTTTGGCAGGATGAGTTTCACTGACATATGGTAACGGTCTATGATGATTATCTCCCCAGATGAGTCCATTGCAAAGTCTTATCAGATATCATCATCCTGTTGTTCAGGCTGAGACCAGTGTTGGGGAGTGACCATTTACATGTAACAAAAGGATGTAATTTAATTAAGAATAAATGCAATTGCAGGCCCTAATCACTTCCAGAAAAGAGATTAGCCTATGTAATTAAGTTACAGTTGCTCATGAAAATGTTAATGATTACAGAGGGAATTACATGAGAATATTTTCTGTAAAAAGCTTAGGCTGTGTGCTGAAAAATACTCATTTTGTTGTTCTGCATGTTTTTGATGTGCACAATGTCTTCTCTTACAATTTCCAGTCAAGGTCTTTTAGTAAAGATTGATGCTATTCTCATGCTTTTGATTGGTTCTCTTGTTTGAAACACTGCCTGGTATAAACATTTGAAAATGGTTGAAAACATTTGTTAGAATTTTTTTTTTTAAAGTATTTAAATCTATTAAGTTGCAGTACTTTGATAAAGTAATTGAAAGTAACATTACTTGTTACACTTTAAATTGGGTAGCCAGTTATCTGTAACCTATTACATTTCCAAAGTAAGCTCCTTTAATAAACCTCAACTAGTGATGGAATTTATCTGAGTATGTTTACTCAAGTACTGATGAATACCTATAAAACAAACATGGTAATAATGAACTACATTGAGAAATAATTATTTTCTATTCGATCCCTTTTGATAAATGAGTAATTTTCTCACATGGGTGTATCTTCTTTTTCTCAAAGCTGGAAAAAAAAACAAAAAAACCCCCAAAAACATTGAAAACAAAAATGAAAACAAGCTTTTTTTCTTCTTTCTTGATGACTGTTGATCATCTCACGAGCCCACAGGTTTAGCTTACGACTCTTGGGAGGGGCCGGAGCATCAGGTTGGGAGCCACTAAACTAGCTCACTGTTTTTCTAAGGTACTAAAATAATGTGGCTGTCAGATTTCTGTTGCCTCAAAGTTTCCACTGGGTAGTTCGCACACAACACACTGTGGAGGAAAGCCTTTTTTAAAAAAAAAACAGACTCAGAGACCAAACATTACATCAAATGGAAATTGTGCAACAAGCAAATTTACAAGTAAACAATGAGCAAAAACCACCGAGCACACTCAACTAGAGGTTTAAGTTTCCTGCTTTGCTCGAGTAAAGATGCTGAATTTTGGTGTCAAAAGTTAATGTATGAACAAAGCAGCCTTTGGTTGCTCAGCTGTGATTATCCATCCCCATGTTATTTTTGGATCTATAAGGGAAAGTGAATGCAACGTGGTGTTTTAAGAAACTACCTCAAATGATGTTTTCACAGCAAGTTTTAACTAAGCCAGCACATTTTATCAGATGGCACAAATCTTAACTTTTATTAACTCATTTCTGTTACTGATTGCAGATTGAATCAAGTTTCTAAACTTAAAAGATTCCCTCTTGTTGGACTTCTTTTCTCCAGAGAATCTCTTTATTTGTATAATGTATTTCATAGGAGGCCTAAATCATTTTATTTGCAAACACATAAAAATTGTGTGAAACAGTGAAAGAAACACAAAAACAATATGCTGAAATGTGATGATTGTACGAAATCATGAGATTTATTAGAGGGGAGACATGAGGAAATTGACAACAAGTTTGTCCACTACAAGCTTTACAGCACTGCAAAATTAACCTTTAACTTATGAAGTCTAATTCCCTTGATTTTCTGACCCTCCCCTCCGTCTGTACACCCACCCGAGATCTTTAACCAACTCCAAAATCTTCGCCTTGCTGGCACGGAGCAGCTCAGGATTCAACCAGCTGGAAGACAAGAGAGAGAGATGGGAAGAAAAGTTTTGAATCAATTACAGAGAAAAAAAAACAAAAAACAAAAACAAGTTTAAATAATCTAATAATACATTTTTGGTAATGCAAATGCTGGAAACGTCAACAGAAAAGGACATTAATTCCTGTTCATGCTGGAGAGCATTAAGGTGCAAATGTTTGCTCTAAAGTGCATCAAAAGTCACTTTCATTAAAGGGTGAAAAAAATCAAACAAGGTTTTTAAATCTTTACATTCACTTTTTTTTTTCCACCAAAAAAAGTGAATTTCAAAGAAGAAACCAAGACATCACAGAGCCTGGAAAAAACTATTACAGGAAGCTAAGCATGAAGTCGTCTGGTTGAGCTGCATAAAGATAAAAGACTGAAATCTGCCTTGTGGGACGGCTGAACATCTGCTATTGTTTTTCATCACGACAACCCCGAGAGAGTAGAAACACATCAGTATTCCAGGGAAGGTGCAGATGACAGTCTGTGTGCAAGATGTTTCCACTGAACACAAACACCAGGTGACTACAGAAAGAAACTAGTAGGTCAAGGAGGAAACGGAGGATTTACGGACAAAATTCATAAAACACTGAGGCGAAGGTTGGCTTTTCTAATGTGTTTGCAGTTACTGAAGGAAAAACAATCACTTTTCTTGTTGAGAACTTAAGAGCTTTTAAGTGTAATTCATGACTCCCAGTGTGCCTGCAAGCATCAATAAAAAAAAACTACAGAACAAAACATAGAAAACAGCTAATATTAGAACAAACTTATGGAACAAGGAGGATGTCAAACGACACATTAGGGAGCAGCAGAGACAAAGCCCAGAAGTCAAAACATTTCCGAAAAGGGAATTTTTCAAAGGTTTGAGCGGAAAAATGTCCTTCAGCTTTCTCCGTATGATCCAGCTCACTTTGCACAAACTATGATGTCACTGTTCCTGCTGAGAGATGAAGCGAGTCGGCACACAAGACACCAACTGTTTCACTGTCATTGATTAATTAAGTTAAATCAGCCTGAAAATGTGTTTATCCAACTGGCCTCTGAACTCTGGACACTAATGTTTTAAAAAAAACACATTCCCCTTTGTTAAAACAAACATAAACTGCATATTGGTAACAGGGAACTTAAGAAAATGTGCTTCAAAAAGCTCCTTACATTCAAACGGAAAACTCCTGTAGTGACTTTGTAACAAGCGATCTGTCATGAGCAGGGCTGAAACAAGCACAAATTCGCAACAGCTGCGACCTGCAGCAAAAAAATGTTGGGATGCAAAATAATGTGCACTTGTTTCAATGTTAAATCCTGTCTTTACTGTGTATTTGGTAAGAAAAAAGTGAGGAATTAATAATTATTATCTGCAAGGATGCCTCCTATCAGTCTATGCCAAGCGGTTGAGGAGTTGTGGAAGGGGGGCGGGACTAAAGTGCAGGGGCGTGGCAAGCCATGATCAGTGAAAGCGTGTGTGTGTGTGTGTTTCTGCAAAGGTTAGCCATGTTACATGAATCTGATTAGAAGTTACATGCATACATATGTAATTCCTAGCCTTACTATGCATTTCATGGAACGCGTCTTTGAGTATTTAGAGTGCTATATAAAACCTTCAACTATTGTAATTATTATCGTTACTTTTTGTCGCACCAGTCATTTTTAGATCATTTCTCTTGTAATTTGAAACTACCTAGTGGGTGACAGCATAAACAAGTTCATCACAGCACTGAAATACTCTGTATCATCACGTTTTAGAAGCAAAATATAAAGGAGTGGTGTAGTGGTGTATTAATCTAAAACCTGGGGCCCAGAATAATGTTCATCACCCTGAGGGACCTCATCTACATCGTCATTTGACACATGCAATTATAAAGGCTTTGAAAGTAAAAGGGAAAAAAAATCAAAACGTTACAGTTTGGTCTCAATCAGTCGCATCCAGAAACCAAAAATCAGATCACACTGCCGTCCAAACGTGGCCTGGCATGTCAAACTAACTCGTAAATAACAGATCTGTCTCAGAACTGATTTACAGTGCTTTCTCACCAGCCTTATTCAGTTCGGTTGAATCGAACTTATGTGCATGTCCCCCATTCGGTGTGGTTTGTTTGCACAGCTGTGAGTGCAGCAGTTGTACACAAGTGGATCAAACAAGCAGAGCGAGACCGGGTGGAAGGGGCGGTCTCGATACGCTTCCAAACGAACTCTGGTGCGTCAGTTTTAGGTGAGAATGTGATCTGACCTTGGTCGCGCTAACTGCAGAAAGCACTGTGCATTTTTGGACTAAGATCGCTAAGGCAGCTGTGTGCATTACGGAATGGTGAAGCATTTCTCCTGTCGCAACAACAACACGCCAGCATGAGTAATCACGGACAAACATGGAGAATGCATCCGACGACCAATGCAAAAATCAAATCCCGCAGTGGCCTCTTCATTATGAAACTGACCCTTCGCTAAGCCACGCCCCACCCTTAGTTACTGTTGCTATGTCTGTCAAGCTTTTAGAGCTAGCATGGACTTCACACAACTAACTACACTCCCTGCTGAAATGTTTATGGAAAAACAAGTGATTGCAGACAGAAGCAGACAGAAGTTCTGCAATAAGCCTTTGAGTGATAAATGCGGGAAGTCAAAGTGACTCAGCAGTGAAAACAGGTTCGAGTTATGAGTATAAACATACACGCTAAAGCTACAGATCACAGTGCAGCAGCTTCAACTTGTGTGTCACTTCATTAATCAAACAAAGAAGGACCCTCGTAACGATTCAGGACTCGTTTAGGACAAGCAGAGGACACATCTCTTTGTATACTAACGTTGAAAATAAAGTTGGGCTTTTTGGTCGGGTTTGGGTTACCAGTGCCGCAAACTGTTGAGATGCAGATGCGGCTATTTCCAGACTCCAACCATCAACTTTTGCTTAGCTGCCTAGGCTTGCTAGCCTTCTTGCTAGCCATAAGTAACTTGAATTAACCAGCTTATATTAACTGATAACAACATAACATGGCCTCAGTTTATCAAAGGGTTACCGAGGCAGATGTAACGTTAGCTGTGCTGATAAAAACTGTGAGGGGTTCAACAAGGAATGAGGACTCCCGGACAGTTTTATCCACAGCATAACGTTACACTTTTCAGGGTTTGGTTTTGGAAAGGCAAAGAACGTATGTCGCCTATGAACCTTGCTGGGTAACGAGCATTTCTTTCAAAAGTGCCGCAGACACAACATATGACCACGAAAAGCTCAAGTGAAGGGTCAATTACTCGCGGTGGGTGTGTTGTCTGCTTGTCTCTGATTACATTACCCACGTGGTATTTCTGACCAATGGGAGAGCAGTTCAGGATCTACAATACGGCTCCTGCCTAACACACATCTTACCAATGATGGAAGTTTTATTTTTCTCATTGCTTCATTGAGCCAATGAGTGAAGTGCAGCTGAATTTTGGTTCACTTTAGCACGTAATCAACTGATTCTGACCAGAGCAAATAAACAGGTGTGAATGTGAACCAAACCAGCTGGGGAAAATAAAAGAAAAAAAACAAATCAAAACAAACAAACAAAAGAAAAAACATATGATTTTCACATCTGGTGTGCACCAGGGAAGGGGACTAGACTAACAGGTGTGAAAGCACCTTAAGATTGAAAAAAACCCCCAAAAAACTACTAAACTGACAGACAGGGACTCACATGCATCCCAGAGGAAAAGGATGCGACTAAAACTTTGTTAACCTTCTAAACCAGCAATTGTGTTGAGCCATACTGACGGATTCAGCCAATGTAACACTGTACAATCTGTTTCACAGTGAAGTGTACACCGATTCAGCTACACCCATCAATCACTGCTAAGTTAATTTTAAACTAGAACAGTCTCTGAAATGTCCAAAAGGTCATTCGCGGAGTGCAAAAGACTGTGTGCGGTGCTTGAGCCCCGCAGGAGAAAAAAAGAGGAAGAGGAGACGACAGGTTTTTAGGAAGGACCGGTGAAGAAAGGGAAGTCTGCGCTGGGTGACAGAGAAGGAAAAAGTCTCCGGACAAAATAACTGAAGCATCATCTGAACCCCTTGATTCGTCAGCTTTGCAGTGAGTGAGCTGAAGGTCTGAGATCAAAACATCAGGAGCTTCAGAACAAAAAGTCTCCCAAGTGACACAAAACTGGTCTCTACAGTCAGCTTTATATTCCCATAAGTCTGACACTGACGCTAAATTAAAAGCAAATTACACATTTGTCCTGTTCTTTTCCCTCAAAACTTATCAATGGTAACTGCAGTTTTATGACACCCCATAAAATCTAACAACTTTGTTTTTCTCTCAGCTACAAATTAAAATCAATGTGGAACGTTAAAGGCCACAGAGAAGAACCAGCAGGTGGGACGTCTGATGCTTCACGTGTTGCTACCTTTGTGGAAGGAGGAGGAAAAAAAACTGTTTGTGCACGGCAATCAGAGATTGAGGAAGAGAAAAGGGCAAAGTCATCGATTAAACAAGAGCAAACCTGTCCAGCGAAGGCAAACAATATGCAACAAAATGTCAATATTTTTTAACACCTTCTGATGAAAAGCATCTCTGCAAAAGTGCACGGCATTCTGCCCTGCTAAAGGTCAAAACCTTTTATCTCTTTTCTTTACGGGTGAAAGAAAAAAGCAGCAGCATTGCTCTAAGCGTCAGTTCATTTTGTGGTTATTGATCAGTTCTACATTGGCTGGTTCTCTTTCAGACTTGATTCTGGGATGAAAAGTAACAAAAAAAGGCTTCAAATCTCTCTGTTTCTACAACAGGGATCACATCGGTGGAGTGATCTCCATCTTCCGTGTTTACACCTCACAAAGTTACATGTTGTTGCCACTGTGATCAACTCTTGTATAATCTTGAACCATGAAGGAAGGAGGAGCCGGTTGGAGGGGATACAGAAGGATGAAAAAAGGTTTTTAAATGAAGAAGACTTCGTCTTTACAGGCGGTGGCACGAGCGGGGGCTTCTGTGGCGATGGAGAAGGCAGCTACGATGGAGGCAAAGACAACGTTGGGGCTCATTGAGGCGTCGATGGCTGTGTGAATTCCTCTGGCGCTGTAGTAGTTCACCAGAGGGGCGGTCTGCCGGTGGTAGGCATCCAGGCGGGAGCGCAGTGTCGTCTCGTTGTCGTCACTGCGGCGGATGAGCGGCTCGCCTGTCACCTGAGCACAGAAAAGAGAAGAAAACATGAGAGGAAGGCCAAAAAGAAAAGCAGCTTTACAACAATGCATGCAGTCTCACCTCATGTCTGTAATTAAATCAAAGCCTTCATCCTGCAAATCAGCGTACATTCCTCTACAAATTAACATTGATGACACTGACAGTATCTGTTGTTCAGAGAATGAAAACCTGCTGCAGTTAATTAAATCCCTGAAGGCAGCAGCAAACACATGTCGATAAATCTGCAGCCTCTGATTAGAAATGTACCACAGCAGAAAGCAGAGCCATTAGCGCTGGATGCACCTCGTTAGAAATTCAGTTGGTGTAGAAACATTTTAACAATAGTCTCACTCATTCAATGTGACCTTTGCTGTGCTTTATTAAATACAAGTGTAGTAATTTCCTCTGGCGTTAGCATGCGCCCTGCAGGAAACCCTGATCTTATCGTCACCTTGTAAAAACTTTTATAACACCAAGAAAATAATCTTCTTCAAACTTGAAAGCTCTATCGTATCTTTCAACAGGACAACAACACCAGTGAACATTCAATAAATAAAATACACTGGATGTCCAAAATTTATAAAGACATCTAACAGCAAAGCCCCTCAGCGGAGGTTTCGGTTTGTGATGATTGTGGCGCTGCATGTGGACAGAATGGGTACTGCTTTTTGTCGTAAAGATCTTGTCTAGCCACGTCTTTGCATGACACCAGTTCGAAGATAAACACAAAATATTGAAATTATCTTAGAAAAACAAAGATGTCCTCCTGCTTCCAACCACGGAGAGCAAAAAGAGAACAGCTCATAATCAACAAATCATCTCTTTCGGTCTGTGTGCCATAAAGCGTTTCGCAGCATTTCTGCTGACTGAGCAGACCAGGCGAAGGCAACAGGACAGTAATCCCAGTGTTTCAGAATCAGACTTTAAATGTGGCCGCAGTTGTACGGGGGAGGGGGTCGACATGTAACGTGATGAAGAAATAGGCTTTATATTTACTCTTTCAGAACATAATGCTAGTTACCAGTACCAGCTGTCACCAGCAGTAACAATTTTGTTTTACATGTAATGAATAAGAAAAAATAAGTATGTGCACCAGGTAAATTCATTAAAAATAAATTAAAAAAAATCAATCAATCAAGCTTTCAGATCACAGAAGCTCAGGCTTGCAGAGAAGATGTAAGCTCACATGATCAGGATTGATTTAACCGGGCTTGTGTCAGATCTGTCTGCTATACAAAACACTTTCAATCCTCATTTGGACGGGGGAGCAAACGTCAATCGTCAGTAGAAAATTAACCTGAAAGCTTCTCCACTACCTAACATCCACAGTAAACATTGACAACAGCTTGAAAGTGACCAAAAGAGGTCGCAGCAACTCAGCGTTAGCTTAGCCGTTAACTTGATTAGCTCATGCTGTTAGCAGTGCTACAATCACACTGTTAAGTTTTCGACTTTAAAGAATACAGCTGTTCACGGCTTCACTCACATTGCGCTGCAGATACCAACTCACCGTCAGTGCGCGCACACACACACACACACACACACACACACACACACACACACACACACACACACACACACACACACACACAC
>JAQLOL010000008.1:2553736-2564742 GCA_029783665.1 Naso thynnoides | reverse complement strand
ACACAAGAATAGTGTGTTTCATGGTGAGAGAGACGCCATATTGTTTTGGAGTCTCCGGTTGCTACGGACATACGGACACGGTACGGCTTCTGTGGGTGTGTTATGGCTGCTTTGTGTGTGTGTGTGCCTGCGCGTTTGTGTGTATGTGTGTGTGTGTGTGTGTGTGTGTGTGTGTCTGTGTGTGTGGGGGGTGCTTGGCAGAGGTTCATAAAGGGATTTGGCGGTATATTGTGTTGAAATTTCGGATCAAGTCGTGAGTTTACTTGCACTTTCGCAAAGTTCTCCTCCGAGTCTCTTCCTGTACATCTGCTCCTTTGTGATGAATCGACATTTAAAAAGATGAATCAAAGAATGATGGCATTAAACCGGAAACACATCCATGTATTTAATTTAGAGTTAACTTCTAAAAATGCCTAATACATTCAGAATGCATCAAAGCACTTCAGTCTGAATCTTGCAATGATTTTAGGTAGGTGGCAGTTAAGCAAAAAGTGGTTTCTAAGTGGGTTGATAGTGAATTTACTTACGTCATCCTTCATGGGCTCTTTGGGGGGGTTGAACTCCTCGTGGTAAGAGCGGCCACTCGGCTGATGAATTAGTCTGGGGAGACGGGGGGAGACGGGGATGAGGACAAGACAAGGACGGAAAAGAAATCAAGAGAGAGAGTGAGAGAGGGGAGGAGGACCGATGAGGGTTAGACGGCAATGGTGACTCACTAACTACTTAACCGTCCTTTTCGCATCCCACATGCTGCCCTTGTCCTACTTGGGCTTGAAAAGGCAGCAGTCGGCCTCCTCCTCCTCACAAAGGACCCCCAGTGATAGATGGCCCTTTGCAAACTAACTGTGTCTTTTATTTAAAGTGGCATACAGATGATGTCAAGAGGTTTTTGTGAAGAAAAAGGACAAACACGGTGCTGCAGTAACAAACACAAAAGAAGATTTCACAACACATTTGTTAAAGCGTTGGCACGTTTTCAGATGACAGCCTTTGAAAACACGTCTGCTGGTTCAATGTGTGCTTCAGCCTAAAATCAGAGCACAGCGTGTTTTACAAAACAGTTTCTTAACGGTTACATAAATAATGACTTGTTGCACAGCGGAGGCAGAGATGGAAAGATACCAGGAAACAAAAACATGCTGCCAATTAAGTTGTTACAAGGTCTGAAACTTTCTCTTCAGCTCTCTCTCTGACGTCAACCTGCAGGTCTTACGTAAGTAAATCAGGGCCAGTCCCACCAGAAAGTGGCACAGCAGCATTTGTCAGAGCATCTATGTAAAATAAGAGCTGCTGGACGGTTGTGATATAGTCATGAATTGCTGGTTGTGCAGTGGCTACTGTTGTTGAGGCTTTTTCACCTTTGGCGAAACACTGTTGACGCATTCAAAGGTCACGATTAAGGACGAAACAAGGTTGGAGGTGGGAGTAAAAAAGCTACAACTATAAAGGTTGCACCATAACTCTGCAATGTGTGCAATTAATAATCATTTTTCCACCCAAACTGCACAGGACACATAGTATGTAGGCATGATGAAAATGGGGTAATCAAAATGACGTAAAGATTAAGGTTATAATCTACAAAAACATACACTTTTAACTAGTTTTGGCCCAGTTTTAATTAGGGCCTGACTGATATATGGATTTGCTGATATCAGCCGATATGAGCCTATCGCAAATATATTGGTACCAACGGTGCAGTTACGAGAGCTGGAGCTCGTTGCTGGCGTCATTGCTAGCTGAAAACAACGGAAGTGAAATCTGTTGAACAAAGGTCGTTCTAAAAGACGAGAGATAAGTTAAGTGGGTAACACTTTATAATAACTACACAATATTTAGCATTGATTAAGCATTAAGCATTAATAAATACTGAATTCATTATTAGGTAAGCATTAATGAATACTGAATTCATCTTTTATAAAGCATTGTTCCCACATGAAAAGTCTTTAGGGTTAGGGTTTTCATGTGGGAACAATGCTTTATAAATGACGAATTCAGTATTTATTCATGCTTAACTGATGATGAATTCGTATTTATTCATGCTTAACTGATGATGAATTCAGTATTTATTACTCCTTTACTAATGCTAAATAGTGTGTAGTTATTACAAAGTGTCACCGTAAAGGGTTTACAGTTCAGTGCACTGTTATTGGATTACAGTTTGTTAAAACGTAAGATATTATGCCTCCATTACGTTTCTTTGTCACAAGTATCTGATAACCACATCAGCTGATCTATCAAATATCATAATTTTCTTGCTTCCTATTGACCCCAAAAATCCCATATTGGACAGTTAGTTTTAATTAAAATTAACACATTTTATTGGGTCGTGATGTCACGTTTGCCGACTTCCTTTGTCCCTCTCTGGAAGTTAGTGACCGGCGACAAAATGAAACTTACTGTTATTTTAAACATAATTACAGATTTCTCTGAGCTTGAACATTGTTGAAAACATTTAAGATAATGTAAGATCACAACTCAAGATCCTTAACTACGATTAAATTGTTTTTAGACATTTAAATGTGCAACTTCAAGTATTACGTTCTGCATTTCTGTCACCTCTGAAAAGTTTTGTTTGGCACTGAGCAGCTTTGGTTTTCAGGATATTTCGAAACATCAATCTCTTTCAGGGTTCAACCTGAGACCTTCCAGCCGCAGGACGCTCTCACACCCCCTCAGGCCACCTTCGCTGTTGGTCACATGCTTTCACACTCCGCTACTCTTTAACATTACCTCACCACACTCTTCTGTTCGCGTGAATCAATCCACCTGTGCGGGTGGATTTCATGCGCAGACAGAATGAGGAGCTTCTCAGCCAAAAGGAAAACATGATGGGAAATCATTAAACCTACGGGAAATAAAACAGATTGAATCCTTTCCTCCGTCCTGAATAATTAATTCTTCCCTACCTGCCGCAGATCCTGCGGACCAACAGGGAGTCATCGACGGCAAACTCGATCACAGAGTCCAGCTTCTCGTGTCTCTTGTCCAATAAACCGTCCAGCTGGAAGTGAAAAACAGAGACACAAACATGAAATATGACTGACATGGATTATTCAGTACAAAAAGCTTATTTTCCTTTGGGTTGTGATAACAGAAAAAAAAAAAAGTCAAATGAAAGTCGAACCATCTCTGCTTGTTTGACTGTGCGGGGGAACCCGTCCAGCAGGAATCCGTTCCTGCAGGCTGGCGTGTCCAAGTTCTTCTCTATGAGCTCCACGACCATCTCATCACTGACCTGCAAGGGAACAAAGATAAAGCTTTAATCCATCTATTTACACTTTAATCTGCTACATCCTGCACAGCAACATGGAACACGCCCAGTTTAACAGCTATGGAAGAAGTCAAGAAACCGATACGTAGAGCAAACAGAGTCTTCGGAAGAAGGGAATTAAAATGAACAAGTAAGGTACAGGATGAATTTAACGTCATTTAACATGTAACATTGTCTCAAATTGCAGGGATGGCTTTCTGCTCATATTGTAATTACTTGTAATTTTAGAGTTTTCTCTATATATGACTGAGTCCTCTGCTGTACGTTAGTGGTGATCAATATTTAAGACATTAGAAAGATGGTCCACGTCGTCATGTGGGGCTAAACACAAAAGTCTTCAATGTCAACATAAAGCGTCCTTGAGGGCAAAGGAGTAAAGAAAGAAAATCCACACAGAGTTCACAAGAAGCAAAGAGCACAAGTGTCACCAGTTTGCCAGCGTCCATGGTCTCCTTGAGCCTCTTGCCGAGCTCGGAGCCTGAAGCCACCATGGCCCTCAACATGTCTCCTGTGGCCAGATGGCAAACGCAGTACTTCTCTGCAAGCCGAGGGGCCTGCAGGGAGAGAGAGGGATCATTCATGATTAAAAAAAAAAAAAAAAAGGACCATCAAAGTTGAAGATCTTAAGCCGGACAAATGAAGACAAAGTTTGGCTGTGGATTTGAACTTCATTGTCTCAACTGATTCTTTCCCTGCTGGCTGATAAGCATGAAAGCAATTTGTCATTTGGCTGCGAGACCGAAGAGTTCTCAGCAGCAGATGTCATCTGTTCGGTTGCAGCTATGCACCAACTCTGAACTCCTCGGTCACACAGGTCGAGTCGCCTCTCAGGTGGATACAGAGTACAATTTATTTGATGTGTCACCTGAATATGAAACAAACTGACAAGGTGGAGTTTAAACCTCCAGATTTTTTCGTCAAGTTCATTATAGTCAAGTCAAAGAGATGAAGACGGGGCGAGAGACCTGTCTGACAAAAAAAACAAAACTTATAAGACAGGTTGAGCAGGCTAATATTTTGCATATGTCCTGCAGCATGCACCATATGGAAGCAAGCAAACAACATGCAAAACAACTACGGCTGCAACTATTCATTACTTTCATTATTGATTACTATACTGATTGTTGTGGAGATGTTACTCAACAGACTATGGGAGGTCAATGGGACCTTTTGTTTTGGGGGACCGGTTTTTGTCACCTAGAATTTTTTTTAAACACATGTAACTCTGAATGATGATATTACAGAAACTGATTTGAAAAAATAAATCTGTGCGCATGTAAGAAGGATTTTCTTGCCTAAAAAGCTTTGCAAAACTCTGCAATGATTTTCACTATGCTGGCTGAGTATGTACTGGTATGCCCCTTTTGGCCCAGTGTCTTATTATAAAAGTCAGCTGGTCTGCTTGAAGTCCTTATTGGACCAGAAAAGATCTGAGTCCCCTCTTGTAATTTATGTTTGTTCACAAAAACGTTTCAGTCAAACTAGAGACTGAAACCACCTCAAGTTACCCTGGTTACTCAGTGTAATGAGCGAAAAGGGAGTTCAATTAGGTAAACAGGGTCCACTTTATATTTATATTCATTATGAAACAATATCTTACAATTTTTCTGATAAAAAAAATAAATAAATCACTTAGTAAATGAAGTTTTAAGAAGAGTGAAATGCCCATTACAATTTGCCACTGAACAAAATCTCTCGGTTTGTTAGACGAACTATTTATTATTTATTTTTAGTTTTCTCATTGAAGAGGCAGGAAACGTTTTCATTTGATAAGAAAATGGAGTTAAGAAATTACACAGACTGCCTCCAAATGTTGAAGTTTAGTCTAAATCGACACAAACTATGAATGAAGCAGGAACATTGAACCACTCGTGAAAATATAATGAATGGGCTGTGAGTCAAAGTTGATCATGATGACCTCGTTGATGTAATAAAGTGACCACATATTTGCTCACTGACGCATTTGGACGGCGAATGACACGCGAGATTTAAATGAGAAGTGGCGATACAACAGAGTAATCTTAAGTGGTAAATTCATCATTAAACAAATTAAATCCATGCATATTTACAGTTATATAACGTCTCAAATACTTAGGAGATTGTGCCCATCGGGAACTGACGAACACAACGTTATTTTACAATAATTCACTCTTAATGTTAACAAGCACTTCTTGTCCGAGTTGGACTGTCAAATGCCACCAGGTAAAGCTAGGTAAGTTTAGCATTAGCATTAGCTAGGAGAGACCATGCGCTACTATGGTTTTCCCTAAGCTGACGCTAGCGGCTAACAGCTAACAGCTAGCTCCTTTAGGTCGCCTCGGTGTCTCTCACCTGAGTCCCCTTCCCGGCTCCGGGCGGTCCGAGCAAGATGGCACGGACCCCCTCCTGCACATCGGCTATTGCCTCTTTCAGCTGCGTGCTGGGGGCCATGTTTGTACCGGGAGACCACCAGGACAGAAACTTTACGAAAGTCTGTCTGTGTCGTCCAGGGGACACTTCCACCAAGTTGGCCCAGAAAAAGACACGTCTCCGCCTCCGTTTCGATACAACTGTTAAACCCCGCCCCCCTTCTGCCGTTTGATTGGCTGCCACACTGCTCTGACAGCAATTCTGTGCTTTGATTGGATGAAATTCGTGCAACGTATTGTTGTGTCACATCCGACAAAGGTCTAAATCCCGGAATATTCAATATGCCTGAAGTACGAAAACATATCATGTGAGGAAATGAAGTCTTTTTTAATTTATTTTTTATTTATTTATATTTTATTATACGTCATTTGTGCTTTGATTGTTGTCTCACTTCCTTTTGTTTTGCTTTGTTTTTTGAACATATGCTTTTGAATCCATGCTCTCCCCTGCTAATCCTATTATTTGGAATTTAAAAAAATAATAAAATAATTGCATCTATTTCTTAATTATTTTATCAATCAATTAAATGATTTATTGCTTTGTTTGTTAATCAGTGGTGGTCAGGTGGGAAAATGCAGAGATATTTTGGCCAAAATGCCACAAGAAAAATTACAAATCAGTCAATACAGAGGTTTGAATTAAATGTTTATATAAAAGCACTTATTAAGCATGAATATTTATTCATGATGCTGAAATTTAAAAAAAATGGAACTTAGTGCAGAGTTTTTTTAAACTACTGAGCAAACTCTTTGACTTCAAAATGAAGCTGAAAGCTGAGGAAAAGCTTTGGAAAAAAGGCAAATTATAATGTATTGTTGTTATGTTATATTATATTATATTATCATGCGTTATATTTTCTGCAAACCATTTTTTTGTCATGTTTTTTTCTTCGCTAACTTTAGGATGGTATACCTATTTAATCATTTAAGATAGGCAGAGGTAACACAGAAATAATTTTTTGTTGTAATTGTTGTGTCGTTTTTTCCCGCTAAAACAGACCTGTTAGCCTCACAACTCACTTATGTATTTTAATGAATTTGTGAAGATGAACTTATGACTACCTTAAATATGTTAATGATTTCATAGCTGTAGGGTGTAATTCATTTGTTTGTCTGATCAAAAGGGAAGTGAGACATTCAAATGACCAAATGAATGTTGGAGGGTAAAGTTATGGGGAACAGAACGCTTCTTAAGCCCGCCCCATCAGGATGACAGGAAACAAATTGTTGTGTAACGCCAACCTTGTCTTTTAAAGTCACTGGTGGTAAGTCACAATCTGAAAATGTCTGCAGCGGAAATTGTTTACTCTGATGTCAAGTTCACAAAAACGAAGGAAAATGCCACTGGTGAGTTTTTAATTACATATCTTATTTATCTTTTTATCTATGGAACTATCTATCTATCAATCTATCTATCTATCTATCAATCTATCTATCTATCTATCTATCTATCTATCTATCTATCTATCTATCTATCTATCTATCTATGCTAAATTCCTAATATTTACTTCCTTTATATATTACTAAAAATGCTGTCAGAATTTTCTAAGAATTTACCGTTAATTTACTGTTTATTTTGTTTGTCAGTGTTTAAATGAACTATGAATGAACTACGAACTGAACATATTTGCAAAATTTTCATCACCTGTTTTTGTGGCACAGGGTTCTCACCGTCTGACAGCACATATTCTGAGGTCAACATCAAGCCAAAGGCTGAGCCATCAACAAAGCTCCCCGGTGGGTAAAAAACAAAGTTAATAAAGCAGATCAGATGGTCACCTGTTCATGGGTGTTGGTACTTTATCCATAATAAATTTAGGCATTCTACGTTTCAGACTGCTGAAGGTGTTCAGTCTTTGACAACTTAACACTCTTTGATATAGAAAGCATTTACAAAAATTGACGACATATAATGATGTTTATAGATAATAAAATGTAGGCATCGTGTACAACAAAATGTTTGACAGGAAAGGAACAAAAACACTTTAACATCTTCATTTAATCTAAATCTTCTTAAGTGCTTGTAAATATATTTATATTTAATCAAGCAGACTTAAAGACACAATATCATCTGGAAGCTATATTTAAAAAAAACATATTTTGTAACTTTAGTTCATTTTCACTGATGTAGACAAAGAGCTTGAAGAGCAGTAAAGGAAAAAAATGTCATTTTGTGTGATTCACAAAAACGACATCTTCAAAAAGCATCTTTGTAAATATAAGACAAATGCCTCAGGCGTGAACAAAGTACCAGCAGCAGAAGCTGTCAGAGATATTACCTGAAGTAAACAGTCCAGAGAAAACTGTGATCATACATTTATTGCATCATGAGAGTTTTAAGAGATTAAAATCAGGCTTCTTCCCTTTTCTTGCCCTCTTCATTGTTTTAATATTTCTGCTTTTCCCAACTACAAAGACAGAACAAAAGAAACATGATCGAGCACAGGATAAAGAGAGAGCTTGTAAGGATGGTAGATGGTCAGATGGTTCACTGTTAATTAGAATGTAAAGAGGAAGTAATGGTCGAGCAAAGGGAAATTAAATATTTAAAAATGCTACAAAATGTTTGTTCACTTGTTACACCAAGTGTAAGCCTAAAGTTTCATGCTTTTGCATGTGCTGAACTGTATATCTGTGTGTGATTAGATATGAGAACTTATATTTGTGCTTCTGAGGTCATAATTTAACCTCTCCAGTGTGCAGAGACTCTAAAACTTTGTTAAAATCATAGTTTTAACCATTTCTCCTGAAACACTTCTGATTGGTGTACTAAAATGTAAGCAGAAAAGAGCGATTTAAGCTTCGAATACTGTAGTAATTACAAAAAGTTTCTGGGGCAGTTCGTTAAGCCATGTGGAAAAAAAAAGGGGGGAAATATAAGAATGTGAGTGTGGGCTACATTTTGAATATTGATGCTGCGGATCTCAGGGTCAGGCGAGATGTTCTTATGGAGAACTGACACATTTCTGTCACTCTTTCTAAAACCACCAGACCCTGAACTGTCCTGTAACTGTACCCAATGAAATGTGCAAGTCTTTTACTTCCTCATTCGGTTAGTTGTGTGTCGTGTGCGGTATTGTGTGTCTACGGTAAAGTCAAATTAGCTATTTGAAAATCAGCCACACATTTAAGTTAGAGATCTGGTTCTGCAAACACACAGTTCCATCCAAGGGAAATTTAGCCAAGTAACTTCTGACCCAGTTACACAAACGCAGTGTAGATGTACTGGATTAAATACTTTGTAAGCAGTAGACTTAGGTGTATGTAAACCATTCGTGTGTCCTCTGCTGTTCAACAGACTCAAAACAACAAGCAGAGCCAAAAGGAGGGTCAAGGGTCACATCAGAGCGAGTGGTCATAGTTGTTCTCAGTGTTCTCCTGGTTGCTGCTGTCGTTGCTCTTGGCTTCACCTGTAAGTTGGTACATTTCTCTTCAACGTAAATTCAGTTTGATTGCGTTCTGATCATTATTTTCCGTTATATGGTATCAACTTTACTCTTCGTGCCTTTGATGTCAGCTACGTTTTTGGAGGTCCTTTCCATTACAAGATAGCACTTATCACAGCGCCGCCTCAGAATAGCTTATTGTCATCACGACATCACACAAAACTGCTGTCTGTGGCCAGACAGTGGTTGGCAGTGTTTCATGTCACCTTTTAGTACCTGCTCAGCTTTTTTGGAAACTTGATGGAGTAGATAAAAGAAAAGGTATTTTTTATGATGGAAAACAAAAAAAGTAGAGTAGAGCTGGTACCATGCATGGAAAAGCAACTTTTGTTCACTTTTTTTTTCATTTTAAACTGTAGATGTAAAATCAGTAAATCCGTTCACAAATGTTACATTTTAATGTGTTTAATGCAATCTAGAGCGCTACATACAGATAAATCTCTAATCGTTCTGATGAAAAACTCCTGGCTTTTCTTTCTCTTTGTATTAAAATCAGCTCATGGTTACATGCAAACCAATGAACGTGTCCAGATGCTGACAGCGATTAACAAAAACCTCACAGGTAAGCTTTTCTCTGCAGGTCACAGTTTGGATTAAGCTTGGACTATTTTCAGTTGAACTCTCCTGATGTTAATCTGTTAGTTAGCTCTTAGCTCAGCTGACTGCAACATGAGAGAGTTTTCATGAAACCTTTTCACCATCTTTCATGACAGAGAGACGCTGTGAAATCAAATATGAAAAGGTCCAGATGCCCTGTAGTCCTCTCAGTAAGTGATTTTTGCTTCTCTTGCATGTTTGAATCCTTGGACGATTAAAAAAGCAGAGATGGACTGACACATGAAGTTACACTCACAGCAACTGTGAAGCAGAAATTTGACACCCTTCCTCTCTCAGCTTCCTGCTGCTTTCAAATCGTACAAATACAAACACAAATTTAAATTAACCCGAATCACATCTTTAGATATTTTCTGACCACAGGAACTATTTCATAGTTTCAGGACCTTAGTTCTAACAACTTTATTGCAGGAACCATGAACTATTATAGTTCTTAGAACCACTGACAGACTCAAGATGTTTGAGGGGCAGGAGCCAAATAGTAAAAAGGGCACCTGTCACATGTGGTGAGGGCACTTCACCATGTCTTGTCCACTGGAGGGGCATCAATAAAGCACTTGTACTGCGTTTTTTCAAATGTCAAGGCACCATATGATGGTGTCCCCTCTGAAGCTAAATGGTAAATGGACTGTATTTACATAGCGCTTTTCTAGTCTTTCAGCTACTCAAAGTACTTTTACAAGACAAGTCAGCATTCACCCACTCACACACATCCACACTCTAAGGCTTCTCTACAAAGAGCCAATCTGCACACATATTCACACACCAATGGCACACCATCGGGAGCAAATTGGGGCTCAGAATCTTGCTTAAGGACACTTCAATATGTAGACCAGAGGAGCCGGGATTGAACCAGTAACCTCCTGATTGGAAGACGACCCGCTCTACTGACTGAGCCACAGCTGGCTCAAAGCTGTTACACTCTAATCAATACAAAAGAAATCTTAACAGATACAGAGAGTCAATTAGACGAGAATGGATTTCAGGCTGGGCAGCACAGTGGTGTAGTGGGTGGCATTGTTCCCTTACAGCAAGAGGGTCCTGGGTTCGAGTCCAGGTCTTTTCATCTGACATCAAGAAGGTCCTGGTTCAATGTCAATGTTAGGAGTCACAGCAAGCCAGGTCAGTGAGTGAGCATGCACAGCAGCAGAGCTCTGGAACAAGCTCACCTCAGCTGAAGCAGCCATCGTTAATGTCAGTAATTTCACCTGTGCTTTTCTTGCTCTGACAACTCAAAATGTCCACCATGAAAGCCATCAGGTTGCT
>JAQLOL010000008.1:2509516-2530613 GCA_029783665.1 Naso thynnoides | reverse complement strand
AAAAATATAACCGAAATATAAGGATATTTAGTTTAATCCGTCCTTCGTTTTTTTTTTTTTTTTTTTTTTTTTTTATTCGAGACTTTTTTTTTTCTCTTTTTTTATTTTCTCTCAGCGAGATGAGCAGGGAGTGAGGAATGGGGGCGTAGGGAGCGAGGATGTTTGTGTTTACAACGCGACGAGCTAGTTAAGCGTATGAATATACAGGCCTCCTTGTAGCTAGAGCAAGCCAGCGAACAAAAGGAGAAAATTAATGGAGGCAAGTTAGCTAGCTCCCCTCGTCTTGTTGCGTTTACCAGCTAAAGCTAGCCATGTTTGTTTACAACCGAGATATCTCATTTAGCGCTCGGCAGCTGGCTAGGTGCAGTACAAGTCCATGCTGGGTGCTTTGCGAGTGCTTATCTGATTTAAACCATTTCTGATAAATTCGCATTCACTGGATTTTAATTAATCACTGCTAACGCCAGCCCGCAGCTAGCAGTGCCACAGTTTTGGAGCCAGCTTGTGCCCCTCGTCAAAAATGGCTCTCAGAGCATTGAAACGTTGACTTTGTGCTGCTCTAAAAACGGCCCCTTAATTGTCAGATCTCTGCAGTCCGCGACAAACTAACTCATTTGCCCCATCCTTCATTTGTAGGTTGTGCAGCCTAAGGGAGGAGAGGCTCATGAAAAAACATGCCCGGAGTTGTGCCTTGACAGTGTTCTGCATGTTGAAATATTCAGTTTCAGAGTTAATTTTGTATGTGTGTTGCTTTGTTGCGTAAAAGTTCTTTCATGGGCCTGTATTCCCTTAAATGGCTAATCAGTTACAAGTTGTGTAAAATCCCGTTGCAGCTTTGCTAACATGTAATTACATGCATGCTTCTTTTTGGGGAGTGTGAGTGATATTATGGCTATGCATGGAATTCACAACTTTCACATGGTCTCAGGAAAAAAACAACAACAAACAAATCTCACAAATGCTTACTATTGGTGGGGAAACATTAGTAAAAATATGTGGAAAATAAAGTGCAAATGCATGCCCAAATAGAAAAAAAAAATGGAACTATAGAACTTCCTTCTTTGTGCTACAGAAAACATGTTGCTCATGTGTCAGTGGGAGATCAGGAAACAGAAGATCAGATGATTTAAAGAAACACACTGCTGTCTGCAGCAGATCATGTATGCACGCTGTGCTAGCGTCTGCTTTGGAGTAGCATCATTTAGTATTCCTAAATTAGACCTGTTCACATATTGCTGATAAAGCAACATTTAGATATTGTGTAACTCATTTATAGCAACACATAATACATAAGGGACTAGGGAGGAAATGCATGGGCTGCTTAACAATATTATTAAAAGCCTCAACTAGACTGATAATTTGATAATTCCCAGTGTTTTCTCAACTCTTGCCTCCTCTGTCGTCCGTTAGATTTTATTTGTCTTCCCTCCCGGGATTGAACATCTTTACCTGATTCCTTTCACATCCTCCTCTCTATAAATCTCATTACATATTTTTGAAAAGTAACTCTAACCCTAGCATAAATCACAAACATTTCCCTCCAACTGGACAGTTTTGTAACTGGGATTTTGGAATCCCTCTTAACGGGGGGCCTCTTCAGAAAAGTGGTTGAGATTCAAAGGAGACGTTTACGGCCACAACTGAAATATTGCGGCATAAGCTGCTGACATGTGGATCCTAAATTATGACATGCTAAGTGTGTTCCTGAAGGAGGAGAGGAGACATGGAAAGGAAACAAACTAAGATGATTGAAACGCAGCCGTGCATGGTCTCGTTTCCAATGAAAGCTAATAAGAGGAGAGTGCAGTGAGGAGGAGGAGGAGGAAGAGGAGGAGAAGGACAGGTGTTTTCTAAGTGTGTTGCTTTTTAATTACAGAAATAATGGACGATTCCCATTTCAACTCATCATACTTTTGGTCTCCCGTCCCCACTGTACAAGGACAGGTAGAGACAACCTTATTGTTGGAATTGTCTTGAAATACACATGGTTTAGTGTATGTGCTATGTCAAAAGAGGCGATTTTCACTTTGGCTGTTAATGGAATTACTTTTACAACACCAGACAATGATTTGACCCTAAACATAACGACATAATTATGCCCACTCACCTGGTTGAGCTGGCTTGAGCTTTGCATTGAAGTTATGTGAATATGAGTTTTTGACATGGTGACGGTTCACCTGACTACATGATCACTCCTGTTCCTCTCCTGTCTCATCTCTTCAACCTCTCTTTGTTCCTTTTTTACGTTTACTTTTTGCATCTCACCTTGCTGTCATTCTCTGTTCTCTCCCTTTGACTTCCTGTCCTCCGCTGTCTTCTCCCAAACTTACGTGCCCTGTTGCATCCTGCCATTCACTTCCTCTCCCCGATAACTTAAACCATACTTTCACCGCCATTGTCTTTTCTTTTTTTCTGCCCTTTTCTTTTCTTATGTCTTCCCCTCTATCCTCTCTTCTCTCCTTTATCCTCTCCTTCCTCCTGCCCTCCTCCCATCTCCTCATTTGCCTTGTTTATTATCGCACCACTGTTGTTCCTCACCTCCATTCACACCCCACCTGTCGTCCTCATTTCTCACGGCCTCCTCCCTCCTGCATTTCACCCTTCATCTTCCTCCCCTGTTCTCACTTTTATCTGATCCTGCATCACTTCATCCCGCCATCCTCACCCTTGCCGTCCTCATGAAATCAATGTTTTGCCCTCACCCATTCCACACTCCTTTTCTCTTTATTACTTCACTCTCCCCCTTCTCTCCCTCTTAACCGCCCGCCCGCCCCTCCGCTCATCCCTGTGTAGATCGAGAACGCCATGTTCCTGAACAAGACAAAGGAGCAGCTAGGTCCAGAGAAGGCCAGCGCGCCCTCCTTCCCTCACTCCTCTGCGTCTTCCACCTCCTCCCCGCACTACCCCACGGCTGTGCTCGCCATCCCTGGCTCAGTGGATGCAGGGGCAAGTGTGCGGGTGGTCCCCAAGCAAGAAGGAGGTGGGGGCACTGTAGGAGGAGGCGGTGGCAACAGCGGCGGCGGTCCTTTAAGTGTAGTCGGGGGACACCTGCATCAGTCGCACACCTCCCAAAACATCACCGTTGTGCCTGTTCCCTCTACGGGTATCATGACTGCAGGTGAGTGGGCTGCTGTGTCCTTCTACCTGCCTGAATCATGACACCCCTCCCCCTTCATTTTCCATTTTTGTATTGTCTTATTATATTTAGTTATTGCTATCATTTGAAATGAATACATGAGAGTCAGGAACACTGATCATTCAGCTACAGCTGCTTCAACTCTTGATCTGAACAAGTTTCCACCAAGTATATCATTGTTCAGTGTCAGTGTTAGCATATGGCTTTGACCCTTACTCAGAGTATTTCTGTGGCTACAAATATTGGTTAAATAGTGTCTAATGGAGATTGTTTAATCAGTGAACATATTGTTAGTTACTTTTCTGTAGGAATAGTCTCCCTAAATGCTGAGAGAATTCATGTAAAATGTTTGTTTTGACTGAGTGGATCGCCAGATCACAGTTTCTCTTTTCCTCGTAGCGGGGTTAGTGATCACCACCCCTCAAGGCACACTGGTCCCCACTGCCTCCACACAGTCTTTTGTAACTGGACCCCACACTGCCACCACCATGATAGTGTCTGCACTGCATCCTTCAAATACAGGTAAAACACGGGCGCAGGTCACTGTCACTTCTGTCATCTCAGCAGCTCAACAGCAAGGCCTAAGTATCGTCAATGCTTATGCCGATCAATTTGTAACGGGTATTTGTTAGAGGGATGTATATTGAGCTTCATCCGCTTTGTTTCCGTTGCATTACAATCCACATGTTAAAACACACAGCCGAAAATTGACCACTGTAAACACTGTAGGACGTAGAACACTTCTAGTAGAGCAGGTGGGAGGAAGCTGGGATAATTCATTATTAAGTTAGTGCGTTGAATCCGTTTCAGCCTTTTAGGTGAGATCAGACCCGTGAGAGATTCCTGTTTTCTGCGCACCGTTAATTTGTCCCTGCATTTTTGCGTTCTTACATTCATGCACACGCGAGCATAAACACACCTGTGTATGTTCGTGCTCTTTTGTAAGATGTGCTGCTCCTGGCCAAGACAGCACACCTCTGCATAACAGTACACGTAGGTGTAGTGTGGGACTGATTGCGTCACATCATCCCTCCATCCCTCCCCTTCTTTCTTTTTCACTTTCCTCCTGTTTCCAGACAAGAAGGAGGACATCGCTGTCCCTCCTGCTGTTGTCATGCCAACGCCATCGAAGCGGGGCCGGAAGAGCAAGCAGATGATGGGAAGAGTGGGTGGGGTCCTCCCTCCAGGAAGTGATGCATTAATATTGGCGCACCTTGCAGCTGGTGGACAGGTGAGAGGCTCCCTGCGTTCTTTCTCTTACATTTTTCGTTAGACTTCTGATGTAGCTCAGTTTAAACACAGCGCGGATTTTCAGCTCTCGTACCTTTCTTCACGACTGATGTATTGAAATTGTTTTACAGCACCACACTCCTGACCCATATGACCTGTCAAATGACGAGGATGAGCATACCAACAAAGATGGCCCCAAATCTTACAGGTAGTGGAGAGATTTTTAGACCAGAGAAAAGCATAACTGCTGGGGGCATCACAGGTTTGAATTGAACATTTAGAACAGATCATCTGTTGATACATACACCTTCGACAGAAGACTCTGCCTGTGAGCTTCAGCGTAAACCTACATTAAATCTCCTTGTCTGCTCTGTGTGCCTTGAGCTTTCCGTCTCTCTCACCCCTCGTTTGCCAAGGTGTCGGATGTGTGCAGTGACGTTCTTCAGCAAGTCAGACATGCAGATCCACGCCAAGTCCCACACTGAGGCCAAGCCCCACAAGTGCCCCCACTGCTCCAAGTCGTTTGCCAACTCCAGCTACCTGTCCCAGCACATCCGCATCCACAGCGGGGCCAAGCCCTACACCTGCACCTACTGCCAGAAAACATTCAGGCAGCTCAGTCACCTCCAGCAGCACACACGGTACTGGGCTGAGTGGTGTGACTGGTCCTGTGAGTGTGTGGGTGTTTGTCTGTTCCTTCCTGAGGTTTTTGTTGTGAAAGGTCCAGTTGGAAAGATTACCGTGGAAAGGATGTATTGGCAGAATTTGGGAGAGACAGAACATCATATAATATTCATAATAACCGTTTCATTAGTGTGCAATCACTTGAATATAAGAGTCTCTTCAAGGTGCAATCCAAAACTTCTGAAAATGTCCCAGCACACAAACAGAGTGCTGTGCAGTAATGTGCGTGTGTGCTACTAAATCTGACCCACTGGACCTTTAAAGCATGTGTGGGCTTCTGTGTGGTGGCTGGTGAAGAGAGGAAGGGGTGGGGAGTTTGGGAAGTGCTAGGGGCTTTCGGGACAGCGTTGACAGTGTAAAGCTCTTTTTGCACAGTCTAACCATCGCTCTTGAATTTGCAAAATTCCTAAATGAAAAACCTAAAAGAAATCATGGTTCCAAACATTTAATTTCATGTGTTTATCAATGAAGATTAATTTCTTTGATCACTTGTGAGCTACTTGTAAATTCTTCTCAGAAAACATGAGAGCGAGTAGCGGTGAACTTATAGTACCAGTTACCACCAAAACACACCTTAAAGCTGGGGTAGGCAATGTGTGAAAATCAAGCTAGTTGTAGCACGAGACTCCTAAGGAAGCAACTCAACTGCACCTTTTTGCTGCGGCTCGCGTTTTTTTTGTTGGTTTGTGTTTTTTCTTTTGCCGCTCTCTCTTTTAAGGCAATCTAAAGTAAAGATTCACAACGAGACGAAATGGTTGCAGGGAAAGTCGTGGCAGTGCAAACTGGTCCGTCTCAGCTCGACTCAAACTGGCTGACGGTGTCACTTGTCTCAACAGCCAATCAGCTTGCACCAACGTCACCTTTCACTTAGAAGTGGCAAAGAAGTTTTATAGAAGAGACAGATCACTCTGATCATTTCAATTAGAAAGGGTCGTAACGACAAAGATGGCGCATATTCTTCTTCTTTCCAGCAGCAGCCAATCATGTGCTTTGTTTAAAGCCGAACTGGGAAACATAATAGCCAATAGCGTCGTTGTACTGCAGCTTGAAGGGTCATGACAGTTATGCTCTAACCCCCCGGGCATGCGCAGATGAAGTTTAACCTGCTGAAAACCTCGCTTTAAACCTATGGAACGCTTCAGGCATTTTTTTAATCAGAAGTGACTGCTGTCCTACTCATATCGCTTCTATGTCCTTGTGACCACTGAGAGTGTAGTTATCGATCTCTCCCAGTCATTGAGGTAGCGCTCTGATCTTCTTATTACAGTACATCTGCCTGAGCGCGTACCAAGATGGCTGCCAAGTGGCGAGACTTGCCTATAGGGAGTTTGGAAGTGCCGCGTAGAGCAGCCAGTAGGAACACACGCTCTTCGAAAATGACCCGTGATTGGCTGTAAAGTGCCCACCACATTCTGAATACAGAGCCGAGGAGAGGTGCAGGAGTGTAGCGTTCTTTTTTCAGACCACCTGAATTGCAAAACGCCGAGAGGTTATTGTGGAATATTTGCGCGTTGATGCCAAAAATAAACAACCTGCCTCAGCTTTAACATAACAGGTGGCTGGTGTTAACTCTCTCACCGTGCAGGTGATGTGATCACATGACTGGTGCTGCATGCAAGTTGCCATGTATCTCAGTTATTTTTTCATTTCTTTGGATTCACCTCTGCATTCATAAAACTAATTCTAACATCCTCCCTTTAATTTGAAGCACCGTGTGGAGGTCTCTCATTGTCATTGGAGCCACTTTTTCTCTTGAATTGCATGTCGAGTGGAAAAAGTAGTTAACATCCATTTTGGCTAAGATCACGTCAGCATGTGTGATAGTGCACTTTGCATTCCAACTGTAAATTCTAAATAAATAGGCGTATTATGAATGAATGCACCTCCCTTCCTGCTTTTCCGTTCTGTAGCTGCACTGAGTCTGCCTGCATGTTTCACACCCCCTCATGATCATATTTCCCAAACAGAAAAAGCCACTAATCCCACCTCGAGAATAGTTTTATTTTTTATCACGTGCACCTATCCCTGACCATGTAAGTGATGAAAGAGCCTGTCTCCCATTCATGCTGTCATCAACTTTTTTTTTTTTTTCTTTGGACGGTGTCTTTCACCTTCCTCCTGTTTTCATTCCCCTTGTTGACGCACGCCAGGCTTTGTTTGTGAATTTCAGGCTGTTAATTCTTATCAGGAAGATGTGCGCCACTGACCTGCCATGCAATTGAATTTCCATTTAATTTGACTGCGGCAGAGCCAGATATTCACAGACACACTCACACTCCACTCAAAGCAGGGCACACCGAATGGAGAGACTGCGAGAGAGAGAGAGACAGAGAGAGAGAGAGAGAGAGAGAGAGAGAGAGAGAGAGAGAGAGGGGAAAGCGTGACTGTGCTTGCTGTATGTTTTTGTTCTGTGTTCTCACAACTCAGACACAGCGCAAAGAGCACACTGTCAAACGTAGTGATCGATGATCAGCGCTATTGATCGCAGAGCCTGTTAACTTTAAACGCATGATTTGGTCTTCAGTTCATCATGAAGTTTGGTCATGCTGTAGTTAAAAAAATCTCTCGCTGTTTCTCTCTCTGTTTCTCTCTCTCCACCTCCTCACCCCTCCGATCCCGGTTTCCCGTGTTAGAAACCACACTGAGGCCAAGCCCCACAAGTGTCCCCACTGCTCCAAGTCGTTTGCCAACTCCAGCTACCTGTCCCAGCACATCCGCATCCACACCGGGGCCAAGCCCTACACCTGCTCCTACTGCCAGAAAACATTCAGGCAGCTCAGTCACCTTCAGCAGCACACACGGTACTGGGCCGGGCTGGGCTGCGTGAGTTTGAATGGCTGGATGTGTTTTTATGTGTGCATGTTTGGGAGCAGGTGTGCCGAGAGTTGTGGCGTTGTGATTGTCTGCATCTTTTTGCATTTGAAAGGGATTTTCTTGGAATTTCTTACTGTATAATAAGTCAGACCGTTGTTACCCGCCTGGAACATTTTCAGCTCGGTACACAGAGTGACCTCATTTATGCTCATTTCCTGCCTTGTATGGTGTATAACTTAAAGGAGCATACCAGTCTATTTTTTGACTTCTTACCATTAGCAGAGGTCGCTTCTATTTTCTGCAAGCGTTGTTGTTAAAATGTCACCCTGTGTTTACTTTGGTAGACGTCACACTGCATTTTTAAAGCCCGTTCACTGCCACTCATGTTGAAACAGGGTGTAGAAACACTGTAGGACACATAAAAATTGCCAGGTATAGGTAAATTACCCTTCTAAAGAGAACATCTGGGTTTATTTGGTCAAAAACTGCCGAGCGAGAGAGAGAGAGGAGCCGGGAGCTGTGGAGACCAAAGTTATTACGCCTGGAAAAATAGTTCCTTACAAGTGCTGCCTTCCTAGCTCAAATATTAGTGTGAAGAAGGATTTTGACACAGCTTACTTTGTCACACATTTTCAGCTACTTTCACTAACATTTATTGAATATGGACAAACACCATATCTCATAGAGAAAACTATTTTGGGGAAATGCACGGGGTTTATGTAACCTATGTGCCAGATGCTGACAAAGGACAATGACAGGTAGTAACACTGCTTCGCTCCTCTAAAGCTGTTGGTTGATGCAGCGTTAGTAGTAAAGTTATTTCCTTTTGTGGATATAAAAAACAGCAAGTGGAAGGAAATAACAGTATCCTCACTATGTTTATGTGTATTTATAGAGGAAGGAAAATGTTAGACGCGTATAGAGGATTAAGTTCACTGCATTTGAATGGCATAACATTGTTGTACATGCAATATGTTGCTTTGGATAAGAGGAAACTTTAAATACTCACTAAAATACACGTCAGTCCCTTCTTTACTTTCTTCATGCAGATGCAGCAAGAAGTTGCCATTTCTAGTTTACTGATCTATTAACTAACAGTATGCTTGGCTGATTTTTCTCAGGATTCATACCGGTGACCGACCGTACAAGTGCAACCATCCCGGCTGTGAAAAGTCCTTCACCCAACTGTCCAACCTTCAGGTAATTAGACTGAAATGTAATTTTGCAGCTTTAAGAACCAAGAACTCAGAACACGGGGCGGGGGTGATGGGAGTGTGTAAAGTAAATATGTGACCTAAGAAATGTAAACATATATATTGATGGAGGTAACAAAGTAGTTAGTTACTCAGAGATCAAAGGTCCATATTTTATTTACGTATATTTCTCCACTTCATTTTCTTTCATGTTATTTATCATGTTTAATGAGACTAATGTACATGTTTCTGATTTCTCTGACCTATTTAAGCTGAATTGTTTGATTATGCATCGATTATGATTACACTTTCTTATTTACTGTTACCCCCAAAATGTGTGAATAAATGAAACGCCAATTAAATTGGTCACAAAAAACAAACAAAAACTCTTGAGGTAAATTAATCTGCAGGTTTGAACTGAACTGATGACATCTGACCTTCGTTTGTTCATCTGTGGTGAGACTTTGATTTGCCTGCTTGTTTTTTCACTTTTCCAGCGTTGCCTCGATCAAGTGAAATGTTCATATCAACCCCATCAATCTTTATGTCACTTTCTGTTAGAAAGAATGAAGTTTGGTAGCTAATTTTTGTGTTACTCTCAACACCTGAAGAACATCACTTATTTTTGTTTCTCATCCCGACTCTCCTTATCTCTCTCCCTCCACACAGTCTCACCGTCGGCAGCACAACAAAGACAAGCCGTACAAGTGCCACAACTGTAACCGTGGTTACACGGATGCCGCGAGCCTGGAGGTGCACCTGTCCACGCACACCGTCAAGCACGCCAAGCTGTTCTCCTGCGGCCTCTGTAACCGCTCCTACACCTCGGTACGCTCTCCGACTCATCACACACGACTCTGGTGTTATTATGACGGAGACGACACGTAATGAGAGAGCTGGCAGGAAGTGCAGGCTTTGAGAATGTGTGAGATTCTTTTGGAGTCCATGATTGGTCATCAGTAATAATTTTATCAATTTATGGACAATTAATTGGCATTAATGACAGGCATTGTTTTGATTTAGTGAGTTATGTAAGTTTTTAGAAAGATGGGCCTGTTTTATACAGAGTTTGATGCTTGTTCGTGTCTTCTAGCTTTGCATCCTCTCCTCATGTTCTCAAGTCAGACGTTTTGCCTTTTTCGTGATTGAATTTGGTCGTTTGTTGCCAGACTTCACGCAGCAACACAAATGTCTAATGTATCAGTATGTTTATTTCTAAAGGTGATGCACCTGTCTTTTGTAAATGTAAACCGTGAGTAGGAAAGTGATTATTTTCCAGTGAAGTGTTCTCTATAAGACACTGGTGGGAAAATTCCGCAAAGCCTTTCATACCTGCCAAATCAGTCAGGCAACTCGGATAAACCAAATTTACAGAATATGATTTTTAAATGGAGGGAAAACAATCAGTCGTTTTCACTCCCTCTTCGATTGCTCTCTTCCCAACTCCAGGAGACGTATCTAATGAAACACATGAGGAAGCACAACCCCGACCCGCTAACAGTGGCAGCGACGGTAGCTGCCCAGCAGGCTCAGGGCCTCACGCCCGGCGGAGGCGGCAGAGGCCGAGGCCGCGGCCGAGGGAGAGGAGGTGGGGGCAGAGGAGTCCAGCTTCAAGGCCAAACCAACCCTAACAACACCACCCAGAGCCCTAACCCCGGACCACCAGGCAGCTACCAGTCCCACCAGCAGCCCACGGAAGCTGTGGTTCAGTGCCCGTTCGACCTGCACCAGTACAAAACCGTGTCAGCCAGCGAGATCCAGTACAAACCAGTCACCGTGGCAGACCTGCCAGTGACCCACAAAGACCTCTGCCTCACTGTCTCCACATCAGCCATACAGGTGGAGCACATGAACTCATAGGCTGCGTCTTCCCACTCTGTTCGAGGAGTTACTCTTTGTGTCTGCAGTGTAAAAAGGTCCATGCGAGCAGGTAATTTAGCTGCACTCAGCATTAGAGTCTTCTAAAACAAAAGGAAATGACTGACAGGGAGACTTTTACCAGCCTGATGGACACTTGCAAATCATCTGGCTCACTGGAAAACACAAATTTGGTGTCGCTCTCTGTTGGCTGTGAGTGGCTTTAGTTCAGCAGGGGTCCATCAGTAATGTTCACAAGAAACTGAATCCACCCAGTGTCAGTTTTTTCCTTCATCGTAAGGCGCTTTAATGCTGAGAGCAACTGTAAATTACTTGTTAGAACAGATATTTTACAATGTGCTTCTGGATTCCTGAGCCCCTTTGTGCCAAGTATCTCTCAGTAGAAATGCTGGTCGAGGACACTGAGGTTAAAAAGTTAATTCTTCCAGGAACTTATCTGACGTCAGTTCATGCTTTTCTATCATTAATACGATGGCGTTTAAACCTAGTTAATAATTCCTCTTGAACAACTTAAGTCTGACTTCACATTTAATCAGCTGTGAGTAGATGGATCACTCATGAACTCAACTTGCTTTGTAAAACACACTTGGTAGACGGATCCTAAACCAGCAGTCCTCCTCTGAGAATCTTGATTAAAGAGGCTCAAAGGTGTCACTTCGCTTTTTGTATTGCATTGTTTGCAATTTGGCATTATAGGAGGATGATGGTGTAAAATACCTGTAAAATAATAATTTACACTATTCTCTGCGCGTTCAGGGTCCAGAGAATGATGTAATGTTTGAACCCATTCAGATCACATTAATCTGAACGTCCTCCTTAATTTAGTTCAAGCCAAAACAACGGAGAGAAATAAGGAGAGGAATCGGCGATGAAAGGCTGCAGAGAGCGGCAGGGCAGAGGTACCGATCTGAAAAATTGAGGAAGGACGAAGTAAATTAGTTTGCATTTTGAGTGACACGAGCAAGGTTGGATCTGAATGACTGAACTGGGGAAAAAAAAAACGACAAAAAACAGAGGAGCAGCAGAAAGAAGAAGATGCAGTGCATTAATGGGATTGGGCCGAATCTCAAAGTGTGCATTTCACGAATCGTGACGTCCTTATTTACACCCACCTCCCCTCAGACGGAGAGGAGCCGAGGAGCCATTTCTTTGTGAGAGCCCAAAGTTTTGAACAAAAGAGACGGTCCGGCTCAAGAATGCACTAAACCCGAAGGAATCCGCAGCAGAGCGAGATGAAAACCAGAGAGAAGAAAGGGGGTTTGTGAGGGCGGGAGGGGTCACAAAGAAAGCACTTGATGAAGCTTGTACTTCATGCCTATGTTTGTCATCATGTACTTTTTTTTTTTTTTAATATATCATATGTATGTATTTTTCTACCAACAGAGGAACGTGTGAACAAACTCAGAGAGAAAGCAAAGTGAGTGCATGAATGTGAAGGGAACAGAGAGAAAAGTCCGAACAGTCCCCGTTTTGTTTTGTTTTTTGTTACTTTTCACAGAAAGTTAACTTTCCTCCAGCGAGCGACGGCAGCCCGCCTCGTCATTGTCAGGGCAGTCGTTGGGGAAAGATTGTGTGATAAAAATGGCTGACAGGTACTGTTATAAATCTTTTTTTAAAGAACTTTTCATACATATTATTACTACTTTCATTATAACTGTATGGCAAATGTTATCCACATTATCGGTTTTGAGGCATTATTGTATTGCAGTATGCTGTACATAAAAATAGATAGAAAATACTTTTTTTTCATCTGTAAAAGGGAAGTATGTCCTGTATAAAGCATATATGGAAACTAAAGGAACTCAGACTGTCATGTACCAAATCATCGGCCGTGTTCTGGGTCACCTTTTCTGCTGATGCGGCGTACAAAGTCTGCGAAATAGTGATGCATTTCAGGCCTACGAGTTCCAGAACTGCCCAAAGAGTTGGTTAAACTATGGTTACGTTTTTGGTTTGTCTTCTGGGATGCATGACCGCCCATCTCCCGCCGTTTTAACCACATGATGCACTTGGTGATATTCATTCTAATTACGATGTAACCTGGTTCTGCCATGTTCATAATGTAAACACTGTAGGAGTCATTAA
The DNA here is from genome assembly GCA_029783665.1 of Naso thynnoides. Lineage (NCBI taxonomy): Eukaryota > Metazoa > Chordata > Actinopteri > Acanthuriformes > Acanthuridae > Naso > Naso thynnoides. The sequence continues at coordinate 2,517,593 of JAQLOL010000008.1, read as the reverse complement.
CAGGGACTGTTATTAGATCAGGTTAATTAGACAAGATCGACAAGATCATGAACACTTTCAAAAAATCTGAGAGAATATCTTAAGTAAATAACCTGAGAGGAGGCTTTGATGAAGGTGACCTGGGACACTGCCGCCATGTTTTTGTGCACAAGCTGTCTCTACCCGATCAATATGTTCAAGCAGGCGGTGCAACCGGCCGATTGTCTTCATGTATACTCCTTGTATTTCATTGTGTCTTTTTCTGAAAAATAACACATTCTCAATATTCTCGTTAATGTTATTACTGATGCTCCTGATAATAACACAGTTATTAACTGCCCTCTTATGCTACACTCTTGCATACTGTACGCACAGTTACACCTCTTGCTCATCTGAACAGACTGTTTCTTCCTTCAAGAAGAATAAAGTTCAAAAATCAGTTTATGATGAAAAAAAAAACCTTTCTTCTGATTTGTTTATTACAGCTCAGACTGTGTGGTCTTAGTAAAAATGTACATTTTTCTGTTTTTTTTTTTAACTTCCATGATATCATCTGAAGCCCAAGTTGTGTCTGATTTCCATTCAGTTAGAATTGTAAAAGCCGTGTTAGAATTTAGTACAGATGATCACCGTTTTTCTCTATATTCAGCGATAAAGCTCAGCAGCAAAACAAAAACTCTGAGTTTTGTTGATTTGCTAGTTGTTTACACAGTAGCACATAGTAGATTCTCTGCTGTGAAATAAACTATCCGTTCAGACAAAGCCTCTAGACATTTTAATGTGAAAAAACAATGATTTGTGTCGCTGTTGGTTAAGCAGTCATTGCAGTGTTTAACCAGGCCCGCTTACATTCAGTTTGAAGTTGTTTAGCCTTTGTTTTACAACTTTGGTGAAGAGCTAAAATAGACATGAAAACATGCAGACAGTGTGAAACAAATACACACACAAAAAATTAAATATTTATATAAACTTTAGGGGGCTTGGATGCAACAAATATAAATTATAATGTAGGCAACTACATGAGTAAATAATAGGAATTATTTCTGACTCTTTCACTGTAGTTTATGGCTGATGTAGCTGCTGCAGTGAAGCAAAAGAAATGCACGGCCGTTGAAAAAAATGTGATTCATGTGATTACTTATCTGGTTATGGACCAGTGACGAGAACAGCGTAGAAATTCGACCACCTAGAACACCTAGCTATGATTACAGGATCAAAATCTATGGGAAGGGGCGTTACCCGCCCCTGTGGGACACGCTGTAGAGCGGAAGAAGCGTACATATACAGGGGGGCGGGGTTTACGCCGGCTCAGCCAATCGCGGCGTCGCTTCCGAAGCGCCCACCAAAACAGTTTGATTTCAAATTCAAACGGCTGAAGACGGTAGATTGGACTGAGCTGAAGCGAGATTGAGCTGTGCTTTAGGTAAGTGTTCTCAGTGAATTAAAGCAAAAATAATCATTTTGTTCATCCAAGGTTTGAAATGAAGCGATACTTTAATCAATGCAAAAACTCGCTGATTCTGTCATTTACGAAACGTTAGCTTAGCTGTATACAATGTGTGGTCAAGCTAACGTCTGCTAACGTTACGTTACATGGTTATTTGTCATCCAGTCGAGGCTAATTCAGCATTTAATATGTCATACACGGCTCTGTTTATGTATAAGTTAGCTAAATGCACAGAAAGTAAAGTAGGTTAACTTTAACTATTGTTAGCTTCAGTCGTCAGTAGTCACAGGTCCTCTGTTGATTGTGCCTCTTATGAGCGATAATTGCTGTTCAAATCAACTTTAACGTGATTTAAAATTTCTTCAGATGCGCCCACATTCATTTCTGACACTTGCAGAACAATGGCCGTCTGAGATTTTGTATTTAACGTCACGCCTCTCGTGAATTAACGTTACCATTGCATTTAAGTCACCGAGCAAAGTTATCTGACGGTGGCAGTTCAGTCTGTTACATTATACGTTTAAAACCCCAAGAAACCTTTTAGCTGACGACAGTGTGTCTTACGTTATATTAACCATATTTGTCTGTACTGTTTTTATTTGTATTTTCATGTATGAGTGATTTTTTTCTTATCTTGTTAGGAAATACAGCTGCCAACAAAATGAGAATATTTTCATCCTGATGTTTAGAGAAATCATTGAGGATTTTGGAATAAGATTCATAAAGCATTGCCTTTTTTAAAACATGGCTGTGTTTAGTGTTTAACAGCAACAGATGCTTAACATACCACTGTAGGACAGATGTGCCAGCTGTTATACCTTGTAGATTCCCTTGAATGTGGTGGAGTGGGTTTTTAAGACCCAGACAAGCTCACAGTGCTCCTGTTTGAGATGAAGTGTGTTAATCTGTCCTTTTGAACATTTTTGTCTCTGTGTGTGTGAAGCAGAACATGTCCCGCTTGCCAGTAATGTCGAGCAAAAGGGTCCTCACGAGCAGCAGCTCAGAGAACGGCCAAGACTCGGCGCCTGCGCAGGTTTGTACAAAAAATCACCTTCGTCTTGCATTTAATTTGCTTCGCCAGTTATTTTCCGTCTGTCTTATCGAGGCTCTGCATGTAAAATCACCTGTCGTCCAGCTCATAAACACCACCAGCAACATGCTGTGCAATCATTTAAGTTCTAAATTGTGAAAAATAGTTGTTCCCTGGACTGTAACACAGTAACATGAAAATGGAGAGTTGTTGCGACTGCATTTCCACTGCGCACAACAGAGTTGGTGAACATTTGATGTGTATGTACGTGTCATTATATGACAAGTGTGCAAGAAAAAGTAAATCATTGTTATAGCCAACAACATTAATTCATATCTCTAACTTGCTTTATGCACTTTTGTATTCTTTGTATTTGCAGAAGAGGATTCGTAAGGACGTAGAGGCCGTCAAACCACATGCGGCAGCTACAATCATCGGTAACAAGCGGCCTCCTGTCGCAGCAGCCAGGGCGCCTGCTTGTGAGTAACTCGCTCAAACCCGAGGAGTCTGTTTTAGATTAAGATCACAAACTAACAGAGCTTTCATGCGGATATTTGTGCACAGTAAAAACACTTTACCCACTGTGCAAGTCTCTCTTGATGTTTATTTGCATCATTTGCCATACGTGCAGCATTTCAGAACGCACCAAGACCGTGTGAAATATTTTGAATTATTCCGTTTTTGAGGTTCGTCTGTTCTGCTGTTAAAACGTCTACCTCTCTGCCTTTCACAGCCAAGTCAGTCAGAGGCGTGGGAGCTGCCACCATTGCTGTTGCTCCATCCAGAGGTAAGATGAGCCGTTTGCTGCGTGATGAGGGAAGTTGTTTAAGCAAACATTTGTTTGGTGTTTAACGATTGCAGGCCTCATGCTCAAAAAACTTTACCAGGAGCAGTGATTAAACATTACATTACCTCATCAGTGTAATAGATTCCGGTGTTAAATGAGTGACTTTGGCATCATTTTTATATTGTTTCATCAGGAGTCCTGAAATCATCTGTAGCCTCAACTGCAGCAAAGGCAGGCTACAACAAACAAAGTGTTGCACCTGCCGCCACTAAACCAGGTAAGAAACCCATTCGACTTTGTTCTTGTCCCTTAATAAATGATGTCAAATCAAGTGAATGGATGTTCGGTGTAGAGGTGCAAGAAAACATTGATACGTATCTACATGGTAACATTATGTTTGTGATTTTGTATCAGTTCTTAAGAACACTATATGTGCTTTTAATGAAAAAGATTTGTGGCAGTGGTTCATTTTGTTATTCCACAGAATGTACTGCTGCGATATTCTGACCGCATTAAAAATAAAGTTAATTTGCTGTTTCTTTGTTTTTTTTACCCCCTCAGATTTTATGGATTATTTGGATGTTTACTTTAAACTATGACAGTTTTCCTAAAATAATGTTGAAAAAAGTTATGGAATACGTTGTGTTGTAACCACTGTATCTTGATAGATATCTTTTTTTATTTAGTTTTTTATTCGTTTGCACAGTAGAATAAAACAGCAGAACAACAAAATAGAGGCAATACAGAAAACTGTTAGAGGTTCATAGCAGAATCTCACCTCAAAATGGAGTACGAATGCAAGTACAAAATCCTACAATGTCAAGAAATAAGTACAAGTTGACATCGGATCAGCAGACTAGAATTGGTTATGACATAGTGATGTGGGTTTGTGTACATGTGAGTGTATGTGTTTATGCATGTGCATGAATGAGGATGTGTGCAGGCAAGATACTAAAGCACATTATGTTCAGGCAACATTCAACAAAAAAGAGAGAGAGAGAGGAAGTCAAATGAAATCAGATGTGAACAACTCAGAATGTTAAGTCAACGTCGGGTTCATCAGACGGCTCCTGAGCTCATATTTGTTCTTCTTGTGAGAAGCAGACTAATGTGCAGTTTGGATGGAACTAGTCCACAGCTGTGCCACTTATATCCAGTAGAGAGAACTGACAGAGTCCAGTATGGAACATTGGGAGGTGTATACATTTAGCATGTCTTGTATTATATTATTATATCTGCCTCAGCCTTCCATTGGAGAAAATGTGCCCCCAACTTGAAAATATTTAACGGCTACCAGCCTTTCAGACAAATGTCTGTGTTCTGAATGGAGCTGTCCCACCTGTTAACGATGCTGTTGTGTACAGGCGGAGGTGGAACCACCAGGCGGCATGCGTGGGACCTAAAGGGTAAAGTCAGCGACATGGAAGATAAGATTCGCAACTACCAGGTCAAATATAAATCAGTTAATCAGGAGAACGAGACCCTTAAAGGCACAATGGTCCAGAGCCAAACGAGATTAGCAGAACTGGAGAAGGAGTTCGAGAGGCAGCGGAGACAGATCAGGTACAAGGACCACTTTTTTTGGAGAATAAATTCAGTATTTTACTATCATCATATTACCATGTTACTAATTTGACTGTTTGAATGATTTCTTTTTCTGTGATCTTAGTGAGAATGAGAAGGAGCTGCAGGCATTGTCAGGGGTCCAACAAGAGTTGGAGAGGGTCTCTAATGATAAGATCACCGTGGAAAAAGAGCTCTCCAACTTGCAGGGAAAGTACAAAGTCATGGAGAGTCTCCGGGACAGCCAGGAGACTGAGCTGCAAACTCTCAAGGTGCGCAGTCTGCTGCGGGATAGCATCTTGTTCCAGTTACTGTGGCTGTGGAGTAGCATAACATAAAAATGCCATCAGGCTCAGTTGGTTTCATTTGTGTCCGTGTGTCCTCTCCAGATGAAGCTGTCAGTGGAGGAGGCGACTCAGGCCCGGCTGCAGGGGACCCTCCGGGACACGGAGGAAAAAGTGCGTTCTCTTGAAGAGACTCTGGCCGAGAAGAACGACGAGCTCCATGCTGGAGAGATGGAGCGCCGTAGGCTTCATAATACTATCCAGGAGCTCAAGGCAGGTTACTCTGTGGGGGGGGAGGCTCATCATAGCCCAGTGGTGTCACCCTCAAAGGCTGTGCTGGGTTAACTGGCCTCTATTTCATATTTTACTCCACTGAGAAAACACTGGTGGAAATTCATGTTTTGTTAATTTCCATGTGATTACTTTTAAAATTTGTTATATTTTAGCAACTAACAACAAATCCTTCCTCTATTTTGCAACATTCAAACAAAAGTTTCTCATCTTTCTGACTATTAAGACCGATTTGTTTGTCACACAGGGCAACATAAGGGTCTTCTGCAGAGTGCGCCCCTTGGTGGACGGAGGCCTCAGCAAGCACATTCAGCTGTCGGCCAGTGATGTCAAATCAATGACACTGGCCAAAACTGAGGAGGTGAGAATTCTGTGAGCATACGGGACAAAGGATGCACGATATACATCCTACTTAAAACTGGATGATTCTCTCCCTGAGACAGTCAGAACAAAACCCACAACCAGGACAAATTTAACCTGTTTCACAAGTGACAGAGTCAGTAAACATGGCGTCTGTCCGCAGGGAACATGGGAATCATGGCGGCGACTCGGGCGTTTAATTAAGGAAACAGCAGCCTGTTATTTTATTGGTTATTATATCAACAGATATTGGCATGCTAGCCGATGTCTGATGTCAGATTTTAAAGCCAATATTGGCCGACATCACCAATGTGCCGATAATATCGTGCATCCTTTACCAAACCTCTCCAAGGCAAGTAAATGAAACTCTTTTCATGGCCAAAGTGTCACCCAGAGTTTTTTTAAATTCTACCATTTAATCATTCAGTTACATTGTGAGTTGAAGATTATATAGACCATAATGAACGAGTTTCTCAGCAGCAGTGCTCCGTCATCTTTAAGGCACCTAAAAGAAAAAGTGACAGAGAAACTTTTTGCAGTCGTGTAAATATATTTCAAACTACAAAATTAGTTCTTTTTTCTGCTTTTCAGTCCCACACAGGAAAAACTGCAGATACTCAGAAGAACTACAACTTCAGTTTTGACCGAGTGTTTGGCCCCACGGCGTCACAACAGGAGGTAAACAGCACACACACACGCGTCTAATAAGAACTTATAAAAAAGGAGCTCGGAGTCGTTTTGAAATACGATAAATATTTATGGCTTTTCGCTGCCAGAGAATCCCATTCATGGTCATTTTTGTGATACCGTTGGCAGATCTTTGAAGAGATCTCGCTGCTGGTGCAGTCAGCTCTGGATGGCTACAATGTCTGCTGCTTTGCCTACGGCCAGACCGGAAGTGGAAAAACGTACACCATGGAGGGAGACGAGTTTGAGACGGCCAGAGGTGTGATTCCCAGAGCTGTACAGCAAATCTTTAGAGCTGCAGAGAAGCTGGGAACTCACGGCTGGGAGGTTAGTGCGTGATGTCACACATATGAATACAAACATGGATGGAGGCTGTCATGTTGAAAATAAATTCTGTCTACTACTTCTTGAGTAAAACCTTTAAATTGGAAAACAGTTTCTTTGAGAGTCAGTTATTTATCTTGTTAGATTACAGCAATTCAGGCCCGTTTGGATAATTACTGCGGAAAGAAAGTTCATTCTGACACACATCAGGAAGACGACAAGTCACAAAACAGTGCAGACAGACTCAGAGAGCAGCACAGGCTCAAGTCACGATTTGTTTTTTTCATTGAATGCTGTAATCATTTCTGGTTTGGTTCAGTTCACCTTCACAGCGAGCTTTGTTGAGATTTACAACGAGACCCTGCGAGACCTCCTCTACACCGGAAAGGCCAGCAAGAGGCCAGAGCACGAAATCCGAAAGTCAACCAACAATGAGATAACGATCACCAACCTCACCTACGAGAAGGTCTTCAGCGAGGATCAGGTACAGCACGCACAATCTGCCACAGCGTTTGCATGTCGCAAAGATATTTAACTCAATGTTAAAGATTTTGTACTTTATTATTATTATTATTATTATTATTATTATTATTATTATTATTATTTATTTATTTTAAAAATTTATTTATTTTTTGTTTAAGCTACCAAAATGTGACATGTCTGACACTGACCAATGACTGTTCTTAATGGGATCAGGCCAGAATGATATCCACATTTTAATTTTACAAAAAAGAAAAAAAACATCCAAAGTTCTATGGGTAGCAGCTTTGTTTTTGGCCAAAATAAGTCAGTGAAACTGAGGCCCTGTCCTGTCATTTTTTCAAGTTGGTGAGTTATACTCATGCATTCTTAGATGTGGTTTTTTGGAAGTTTCTATTTTTTTGGTTTAGTGCCAAAAAAAAAAAAAGACAGTGCATCCAACTACAATCCAAAATTTTCTATCATAACATTCCCCTTCCCAAATATTTAAATTTTCCCCCATTTTTACTGAAATATTGCCAATTGGTGAGCTGGCAGTCTTGTTCTGAACTAAGTACTTCATGTCTGTAATGCACTGAATGCATGATTACATCGTGCCAATTCACCTGGGATAACCTCAGCCTTGTCAAATAGCTGTGTGTTGCTTCTGCTGCCATGGCAACTCGGCGTGCATTTGCTTTTGAAAAGAGAAGCCCAAAGATACCGTAACAGCTCTTTGATGTTTGATATTGTAAAAAATATTGTAAATAAAGCAATATTCAGTCACATCTAATATCTAATATTGTAAACAAAGCGATATTCAGTCACATCTAATATATAATATTTTAAACAAAGCGATATTAAGT
>JAQLOL010000008.1:2490938-2506470 GCA_029783665.1 Naso thynnoides | reverse complement strand
TTTTTTTTTTTTAGAAGGACTGATAGGAAGTCCTTTTTAAAAAAAAAATCAGTTTAAGCATCTTTCAGTGTGATACATATAACCTGCACAATGATTGCAAATAAATGTAGTTTAATTGAGGTGATATTGTTTGTTTGTTTGTTTGTTCAGTATTTTTGGTGATAACTCGCTGTGTCTTTTCTCTGCTCCCTTATGTTAAATTGGCAAATTTTGGAAAATGACTGAAAGCCCTTTTTTTAAAATGTAACGACAGTGTTTTGGCTTTTTGAATTCCTTTGCTCCACTTGCCCGGCAAATCAAATCTGATTATGTGAAATAACCTTCAGAAATGTTATTGAGTAGTTTTATTGAACACTTTGTCGCCTTTATTTTGGGTCCAAGTTGCAACTGACATGCTTCAAAGCAGCGCTCTGTTATTTTGACACTACAGTCCCATAAAGGACAAAAAAAAAATTATTATTATTCCTAATAAAGTTTAGATGCTTAAATCCAGCATGAAATTTACATTTTGCATCAGTCTCAGATTGTGCACATTGGATATGATGCATATAGTCCCATTTTTTTATATTTGATCTAATTTTTATGCACATTTTTTAACTTTTTTTTTTAAATCATTTTTTAATATTTGCATTTAAATGAAAATTGTACCATGATGGAAAGCTTACCGATTATCCAACATACAAGTATGCATACGTGTGTGTGTGGGGGGGCTCTGCTTTAGCCTGTATGAAGTTCCTAAACGTTTCTAATTGGATTATTTTATGATATTTATTTATTTTATTTTTTTTTCAATTTAAGTAGGTCTTCTCTTATTTCTTTTCACAAATTACGATTTCTTTTAGTCTAAAAATATAAACGCCGTGCGTTTAAAGAAGTTTATTTTTACATTTATTTAATTTATTTTCTGTCGGCCCAAGTCTGGCTCGTCTGTCTGGAGGTTTTAAAGGCGCCGCGCCGCCGTCTGCCGCTGCGGAACAGAGCCGCTCCGATGGGAAGAACATTGTCAGAAAATGCTCCTGGAAGTTCCGGGCCTGGACAAAGTGGCCGGACTCGCCGCCGTCAGCTCGGCCGCGGGCGGTTCCTCTGAAGGCTCCGGTGTCAACTGAGACGGTGAGTTCGGCGTCGTGCTCTCCTCCGGAGCCAGCCGCCGTTGCGAGCTAAGCTAGCAGGCTAACGTCACATCTGTGCGGTCGGAGTGCGAGGGAGCGGGGACGGTTTGCGACTGTTTGCCCGTGCGGAGGGAGAGGAGTCGCATCGGGAAAACGTCCCCCCCGCACGGACAGCGGCAGGGCTCCCCAGTCCACCGCTGGGCTGCTGCAGCCTGCCAACTTGAAGCGCGTTTGAAATCCAGCTGTTGATTTTGCTCGCGTACTGATAGCAGCTGCAGCAGAGTGGTCATGCGTGTGATGTGTCCATCCTCTCTTTGCTAATTAATGACATGATGTGTGGTGTTTTTTTTTGGTTTTCCCACAGAGACAGAGTGGCACTGTTGACCTGAGCTTTTTTTTTTTTTTTTAAATCAGCATAATCATGTTGTCAAAGTTCAAACCAGAGCAGTGCAGTCTGATAAAAAAAAAAAAAAGCAAGCCCACATGATGCATGACATGCAGAAGATAATGAATGCATGTAACCAAGCAGCAGAGGTAGGAGAATGTGCAGCTTGTTGTCATGTCAAGCTGAGTGACATGCAGCAGGGTTTGTCTGCACACACACACACACACACACACACACACACACTCTGATTATGGCTGAGAGCGAACAAAGACACCTTAAATAGACACTGGGGGGTTTTTAGTTGCATGAGGCTCAAAGGCTCTTGACTGTCACAAGCAGGACTAATAAGTCGAGTGTTCTGGGTACATCAAGTCTTTTCTGAGAAACAACGTGACCAATCAAGTCAACCGCTTCCTCGTCTGGCCCTCTGTTCCCTCTCTGCTCTCCCACACACGCTGCTCTGTGATCAGGTCTGAGGATGTGATTAAAGCACCTCATGGCAGCATTCATCTTAGAGGCTTTTGACTGTTTCTGAATCACTCTTTAGTTATCGGATAACATCGGATGTTTTTTGTTTAACGGACCAGAGGTTGGCAGCCTGAAGAGTCAAATTAAAAGTGGAGAATGTGGTTATTTCAGTGCTGGGATCAGAATTTCAGCTTCACATCTGCATCAGAAGAGCGACAGCAATTATACTTAATGAAGTCACACAGGGAAATGCAACTTTACTGGCAATGCAATGCAACAGCCCTGCAATAACTCCGGGCTTGACAACGCTTCTAATGTTCAGTTTTTATTGAAGATGTTTGGGGGGGAAAAAACTGCTGCTGATTTAACCTTATAGTCATTTCAAAGGCTGCAGTTTGTGATGCTGTTGAATTGTTTTACATTACATACGATGGAAGTGTTATGTTTTTTCCACCCACATTTCTAATAGAGGATCAAGTAAAAACATCAGAAAGGAGGAGCTCTGCCCAGCGGTTACATGCTCCCATGAGGCGTACATTTGCTGGACAGTTCAAGTACAGTTTTGGGAAAAAAACAAGAAGGCCAGGGATGGTTTTTGTGGTTGTATGATTGGTAGAATTTTTTTTTCTTTTCAAAATAAGTTGCATGCTTTATAATAAACTCTAGATTGCAGAGCTAGTTACGCGTATGGGCATCAAATTGATGCCTAAAATAAATATCCGTTCAATAGGGATATAGGAAAGAAAGAAATTCCATTAAGGTGTTCTTGATACATTGCATTCACAAGATGTGAGATCCCAGTGACCTTTGACCTCCAAAATCTAGTCAGTTCATCCTGGAGACCAAGTGTTGGCTTGTGCCAAAGTTGATGAAAATTCCTTGAGACATTTTTTTAGATACTGGAACAAAACCAAGGGATGAACATGCATCCACAGTGACCTTGACCTTTGACATACGACCTCCATATTCTAATCGGTTCATTCATGAGTCAGAGAGGACATTTGTTAAAAAAAAAAAAAGAAGCAATTTCAAAGCGTTCTTGAGATATCAAGTTCACAAGAATGGTGTCACCAGCGCCGAGTATGGTGCCATCTGTTCAGCGGAAGTCCCCAAAATGAAAGTTTTAAGAGAGAGCTGCAGCTACGATCGGTTAATAAATCAACCAAAAATATATTGTTGTATCGTGAAAATTTGTGAGTTTTGTATCGTTAATAAACTAATATCTCTGGTTACACTGTTTAATAAAAACAAGATATTGCCCTTGAAATTAAGCTTGGCATTTTAAAAAAAAATTCTTATATAGAACAGATCTTTTTAAAACATTTTCTAACAAATACAGAATATTCAAACCTTAAATATATAGACTTTATTCTTTATTGAGGACTGTTTTAGATCGCGATTAGTCTACTCAGCTAACTCTAAAATGAGCATAGCATGCTGCATTAACTAATTTTCAGATCTTATATATTCATAATTTTGTCAAAATTGCCACTTCCAGGAACAAATCAACTTTATTTCAGATTATACAACAGTTAGGTTCTTCCAAGCAATTTGATTGGACAAGAGGCATTCCATGAGTGCCGCTATAGAGAATAACAGCACTGGGACTTTTAACTTTATGTATCACTCCGCCTCACAGGTGTTCTAATCACTAACTGTCGGTTGCTAGGATACTTTGTAACAAACTGCATTGGAAAGATGGATGTTCTTCCAGATTGTCTTCGGAGAAGGATGAAAATAAGGAAAGAGGCAAGCAAGAAACTTAAGTAATAGGCCCATCTGTAACTTATAAAGTAAGCTAATGTGCAGGAACATGTTTGTTGTTTATGTTGCTAAGCAACAGTCCTGCACCAGTCCAGCTGCAGAATTTTTCGTGCTGGTGGAGCCAAATATATGATTAAATTTTCAAACAAATCATAATATGTTTTTGCTTATTACTGTCAACTAAATGGAGTTTGTTGAACTGTTGTATAAAAACAATAATCACACATGAGGTCGTGCTGTTGTACTGAATATCGTCACTGCTGTGATCCCTCTTTCTTAAATAATCAAAATGATTTTTGTATTTTTAAACTAGTCATCTTTCCAAACCTTAACAGAATTTGTGATGGACTGTATTTAAATATAAATACAAAGTCTGTTAGTCATTGTGATACTTTATTTTATCCTATTTTTGTCCTGACGTCAAACTTGACTGTGTCCCTGACAGCAGAGCACAACCTGCTGAAAAACAACAATAATGAACCAAGAAGAAATGCCACGTAAGAAAGCAGCTGAACTTGATCTTCAAATGTAGTCATGAAAGCTTTTCTGCCGTCAGATGCAGTCCCTGCCCATGGAAGTGGGCAGCAGCAGCAGCAGCAGCAGCTCGGCCCCCAGGGACACGTCTGCCTCGGTGGTGCAGGTGAGCTTCCCCAGCGCTCAGGCGTCGGTGCTGGACAGTCTGAACCGGCAGAGAGAAGACGGCAGCCTCTGTGACCTCTCCATCCACGTGCAGGGACATGTGTTCAAAGCCCACCGCTGCGTCCTGGCCGCCTCCTCACCCTACTTCCATGACCAGGTGGGAGTGTTACGCTAGCCCAAAATGACGGCGTGGCAGGATAGATATGAAGTCCTTCGGATTAATCAGATATGAGCTCACATTTTGAATTGAGAGTGAAGGTCTGCAGTGTGACAGCAGCTTCAAACTGACACTGAAATTGTCTGGTTTTTTTTATGCTTTAATGTTTCCATTCTGATCGAGCATTACTCATATGCCAAAGATCAGTTTTCCTGACGCTGGTGGGAGGTTTTAACAGACTCCAGTTACCTGTCTGAGAGGCTGGCAGACTCATTTAGACATTCAGCATTGATTCATTTGGATTTGGATTGTGACCAGTAGGTCAATATTTTACTGTAAGTGTAAACAAGAAGCAAGAGATGATGGAGAGAAAAGAGAGGAGGAGAAGGGGAGGCAGGACAACTATTTATAAACTGATGATGCATTCTTCTCGGCCCACCTCCAGGTTCTACTGAAGAACATGTCTACAGTCTCCATCCCGGCGGTGATGGACCCGCTGGCCTTTGAAAGCGTGCTGAGCTGTGCCTACACCGGTCAGCTGTCGATGCTTCGCGAGGACATCGTTAACTACCTCACGGTGGGCAGCGTCCTGCAAATGTGGCACATTGTGGACAAATGCACCGAGCTGCTGAAGGAGGGCCGGGCGGGAGGGGGGAGCAGCGGAGGAGGCGGCATGCAGGAAGGAGCCAGTGTCGGAGGAGGTGGAGGGTCAGTGAACCTCGGGTGTAGCAGCAGTGACAGAGCTGCAGGGGGTGGAAATGAAGCTGGCAGCGAAGGTGGCGCTGGTGGTGATCCAGCCCAGGTGGAAGGCTCCAGCGAGCCCCAGCGCGCCTCCCAGCCGCCCAGCCGCCCGTCGGTGAGTGAGAGCCAGTCTCCCAGCAGCACCAACTACTTCAGCCCCAGAGACGGGAGCGGCTTTGGAGGAAGCGGTGCAGCCGCAGCCGGGGCTTCAGTGGACGGAGGCGGAGCAAATAACACCCCAAGCTACTGCACCCCATCAGGAGGAGAGGAAGCATTCCTTATTGAGGAAGAGGAGGAGGAAGTAGAGGAGGAGGAAGAGGAGGAGGAGGAGGTGTTGTACCACCAGAGGAAGAGAGCAAGAGGAGGGGGCAGCGGGAGGAGGAAGAAAACGAGCTCAGTGTCGGAGCAGGAAGTTGGAGTCAGCGACAGCTTTGGCGTTTCCTCCTATCAGGTGAGATGAGAGGAAGGTCGCAAAATTCTGGGAATATTCAAGGTGGCAGCTTTCCACGAGGATTGTGGGAAATAAACGGGATACAGTTTAATTTAGGGATTAATCACTCTGGTTGTATTTAGCATAGAAACAAAACTTTTAGTTTATCATAATCAGATATAATTAAACATATCTTCAAATAGAAATAAAGAAAATCAACAGGTTGGTTGAGTTGAGCTTAAATAAGTTGCCTTTAATTAACAAGAATTAATTTAAATAGAAGAATTAAAACTCAATATTCAGGTTTTTTGAAAAAAGTGGTCAATCATTAAAGATTTTAAAATATAACAAAAATATTTAAAATGCATGGACTGGAGACATCCTTTACCAGGTGGTAAAGCAGGCGCCACATATACAGAGGCTGTGTCCTCACCGCAGTCACCACGAGTTTGATTCCACCCGTGGCTCTGTGCTGCATGTCTTTCCTCCTTTCTCTCTCCTGTTTCCTGCCGTCAGCTGTCCTATCCAAGAAATAAAGGCACAAAAAGCCCAAAAAATAAAAAATAAATGCATGGATTTAAGTAATCATGCAGAAGAATTTAATGCGGTTGCTCTGAAATTGCAAAAATAAAAGCCAGCTGGAGCTCCGTGTTTACATGAGGAAGATTCTGTATCCTAAACATCGCAAATATAGTATCTGTAAGTAAATATTGTCGTTTAATTCTATTCCCTCCTGATTTAATTTGATGTTAAACAGCTTTGGTCCTTTTCAGGTTTTCCTCCCATGAAAAAAATTGCACAGTTTTTGAAAGACTTTTAAACAGTGAAGGCCTTCAAGTTGCTCAACCCTCATCCTCAAAAATACAGTTTTCCATGACAGCAAAGAGCAGATATTCCTCATTAAACTGTATCGCAACATGTATTTATCTGAACTGGCAGGATGGAGACGACTCAGTGTTGCCCCCGCCGAAGCGTCCCACCTACAGCCAGCCCAGCATCATGCCTCGTAAACAGTGGGTGGTGGTAAAGACTGAACGCATGGAGGACGACGACCTCATCGTAGTGTCCGGCGAGGAGGGGGCGGAAGACGAGGAGGATGAGGATGAGAGGGAGGTGGAGTTGGCCAGAGAGAGGGAGAGAAGCAACTTCAACATCTCCAACGTCCGGAGCCTTTCAGCTGAGCTGGGGGGCCGAACGGAGAACGACATGGACTCGCAGGTGAGCTGACAGTCACGTCACAGACACGATCTGTGACGCTCCTGTGTGATAATAGCATCTTGTTAAATATTCTGAGAGCAGAGGTTTGTGTGAGCGGAAAAATCAGATGTAAATGCTGAGAAATTTTTATGCCACTACTAGGTGCTGCCAAAGTGACAAATTTAATATCAAACTCACAAGCTGTAACTTGGAGTGTTTTCAAACCGACATTTTTTTCTGGATTTGATTTTATTTTTGCTGTGGTTTGAAATAGCAAAGAAGTCAGTGAGCTTAATATTTTTCCCCCTTGGTTCAGTTTTCGACTCAGAGAAAAATCCAAGTTGAAATGAAGCTCTTTAAAGCGACACTATGTAACTTTGACCAAGACCCACTGCTTTGAAAGACGAAACTTGATGATGCACGTTCATACGTTGCATAAAAAAACAATTAGTGTAAAACCAGGTCATATTTTATGGAGACAATGTCCTACGACTGCTCTGCCTCAACTCTGTGATTCACGGAGGTTCCTGAAAGCAACATGTCGGCCGCCTGCAGACTAAAGCTGCAGCTGCAGCAGCGGGTCGTTGCTGGTGACAGCTCGGCTAAATAAAAGGCTGCAGACAGACAGAGCAGTCATCGAACATCAGAGGGAAAACTAGAGGACATCAGCTCCATAAAATATGACCCAATTTTACCAAAACTGTTGTTTTGTGTGATGTATTAACGTGCATCGTTAAGTCGCAGTCAGAGTTACGTAGCGTTGCTTTAAGCAGATTGTTCTGGTGCAGGCAAAGCTCAGCATTTTTTGCATTCACCACCTGTTTTAAAAAAACCTTCCCTGTCTGTTTCCAGGTGGACTACTGCCAGTCTTCAGAAGACTACCTCAAGTTTGAAGGCAGTTTGATGGACCAGACTTTAGCTCAGCACCTTCACGACAGCGCAGCAGGTCAGAGCCAGAGCGCTAACCGTGCTGTTTCGGCGCTGCTGGGTCAGGTTCAGTCTGCAGCCTCGGCACGCGCTCAGCTCTTCCCTCTCGACATGCAGGGGAACCAGATCCTCCTCTACAGCCAGGCCTCCGGTCTGTCTCTGGACGCTGCAGCAGCTCCCCTGGGGATGGCAGGTGGCATGATGGGAGGGGCCTCTTTCAAAGGTCCCAGTCTGGAGCACGGCGCCGTCCACCTGTCGGCGCAGGGCGGTTTGGGAGTTGATGGCATGGACAGTGGGGGGATTGGAGGTGGGAGTGGAAGCGGCGGCGGCAACAGCAACGCAGGGGGTTCGGGCAAAGTGTTTATGTGCCACTGTGGTAAGACATTCACCCACAAGAGCATGAGGGACCGCCACATCAACATGCACCTGGACCTGCGGCCCTTCCACTGCCCCGTCTGTGCCAAGAAGTTCAAGATGAAGCATCACCTCACAGAGCACATGAAGACGCACACGGGCCTGAAGCCGTACGACTGCCTCGGCTGCGGCAAGAAGTTCATGTGGCGCGACAGCTTCATGAGGCACCGCTCGCACTGCGAGAGGCGCAGCGGCCTGGGAGAGAGCGGCGACGGCGGGAGTGTTGGTGAGGGAGGGAGAAGGGGAGGAGGCGGAGGTGAGGAGGGGCCGGATTTGATTTCCTCCCCTCACCTCCTCCTGTCTGCAGGTGAAGGAGGGCAGGGCGGCATTCTGGGAGGGAGAGGGGGAGTGTCCATTTCTTCTCCACATCTCTCCGGCTCTGTTCTGTCGCCGCAGCACACAGGAAGCAGCAGCAGTAATGGCAGCGGTGCCGCTCTGAGTAACAACATGGCAGCCGCAGGGGGGGTCTCTCAGAGTCCGGGTCAGGGGTCAGGGATGTTCGGTGGCCTCACGCTGGGGCGAAGCGTGTGTGAGGAAGATGTGTGTGAAGTCAGTGCCAACGACAACAGCGTTACTTAAAGCAAAACTGTGTCACGTCTAACGGGTGCAGTCACGCCTCTCGTTCCCGCTGCTGCCCCCCACGCAAAGTTAACTCGGAAGAAGCTCGATGTTCTTCTGAAAACACTTTCAACTGCCACCGCTCTGCATCTGGAGCAGGAAGTGTGTTCTGTATAAAGTGGGGACAAAAGGCGAGGCCCCTGTTGGACGGAAACCCTGAAGAACTCGGAGATTAAAGTCGACTGTTGTGCCGTGAAGTTTCTGAAATAAACCTGTGGTCGTGCTGATGACATCTGAACTAATCCTCAACTCTCCTACCACAAAGACTTTACGAAACCTGCCTCCGAAAAGTGGCCTCATCAAAAAAACAAACCTTTTGTCTCAGTGAGTAAGCTATCGTTTTAAAGCTCTAAAAGGTTATTGGGTTTTTTTTTTTTTTTGGTTTTGTGGAAGAATGCTGTGCGTGTTTAGAGGAAACCAAAAATGAAAAGGCAGTGCTTCACTGACTGTTTACCCTCGGTGACAACATTATAGCATCAGTAGAGTAGAAAAATGGCTGTTCTATATCGCTGTGATTTTCTGCAGTATTGTATTGTACGAATCACTGTCATGGGATTTAAATAAAGAAAAAACACAAATCTGCAAGAGACAACTTACTCAACACATATTTCATAATTCTACCAAAATAAGAGAACAAGCTGACATTGCAGATTTGTTTTTTGGGTTTTTGTTTTTCACACAGCAGCAGTGGTAGATCTTTTTCTCCGACTGTCAGCACTGCCATGTTGTTTTAAACGATACCACGGTGCTTTGTGTGAAGTCCATCCTGGATGACGGTACAAGGCACAATCGCAGGGGAACCCTGACAGAGCGATGTTTACCAAATCTTTCTTTTTAACCAGCCCACGCAGCCGGTGAGCTGGAGCCTCATTCTGATTAGTTTTTCAAAACAGAATTTATGTTTGTCAAAGAAGCAAGAGTGCAGAAGCTCTGAAAGGCAAAGGGGAAATACAAATTTCAGGTAATGTATTTTCTCTTATAAGTTGTTTTCTCTCCTGTGTTTATGATTTAAAAACAGAAAAAAAAAAGAAGGGAAAAACAAGTTTGCCAGATGAAAATACAAAATTTAATAGGAAATTTTTTCCAAGTTCGTTTTTTAAAAATCTCTATTCAAAAAACAATATTTGGTCTTTTGCCACGCTCATTTTTGAAGTGTTTGTTTTTGTAGTACACAAGACAGCCATTAGAGGGCGACATGCACGACTGTACATGGGTGAAGGCCACATTACTGGTAGAAACCTTTCTTTACAATGTTAAAGGGTTTGTTGTGACATTAAACATGATCGTTTTCTAAACCCAGTTGAGTAGTTTTGGCTTAAAAAAAATCAACCAAACTGCATCTGAAAACTGATAGAAAGAAAAAGAGACTAAAATAAGACAAAGTCCAAAGAAAATGAAGTGAACTTCAGTTTGGTGTTTTCACGGGTGAAAAAAAGTTGATCCTGGCAAAACTTTTAATTCTCATTGTGTCGTGGATAAGAAAAAAAGAAAAGAAAAAAAAAAACCTTTAAAGATGTTCCGACAAAATAAAAAAAACTTTATTTTTCCCACCAACTCTTACATCATAAACAGAGGAGTTAAAATAATTTAGATCAGATACAGAAAGTGAATCACCAGAAACATATATATTTCTTGTCAGTTGCCTTTCTGGGTTTCTGTATGAAACTCTAAAATAAAACGACGCGTCTCCTTTCTAACACGGTCCGGCTGCGTTTAAACACAAACGCTTCCTGTGGCTGATCAGCAGCGGCGCCCTCGAAGCTTTCAGTTTTGCAGCTGTAACCTGCTTTTACTTTCTTGTTCACAGAGTTCTTGTGCTTTGAGAAGTGTAATAGCACTGTAAATATATACTAATATGTTGTTTACTCTCAAACCTGGAACAAACTAACTTGTGATGCTGATGCGTTTGCTGCTGTCTGTGCTGATGAGGAGCAGAGAAAGGACTCAGCCGAAAGAGTTTAAAGTTGACTGGTTCACCCTGAAGTCATCCTCATGTACAGTGAGGCTCTTTGATGATGATGTGTTCGATGAAGAGCATAAAAACCGAGCTGTGGCAGCCGGTGATCTGACTCGAGATCAGCAGTGTGCTTTACAAACATTCCTCCTCCGAATGGTTGACTGAGTCAATTTGATTGAAGTTATGGATCCAAACAAAGAGAAAACCTCATTCATAGTTGCTGTTACACTCACAATAGATTGAACGTGTTTGATTCTTTTAACATTACAGCACGTCGTTATGACGAATGCGGCACATCACATTTTCTTCTTTGTCTTTCCAGTATTTTCAACAAGATTTGCTTCCATCAATTATTGCAAAAGCATCAATCATGCAGACCCAGACTTCCCCGAAGTTTGTCAGTGTTCAGAGATTTGTTTTTATTATTTTATGTGAGTCAGCTTTCAGTGAGAGTGAATGGTCGTCAACAAGATGAGCACTGTCATTTAAATTCCTCAGCAAACCAAACACATTAGAGAGAGAGAGAGAGAGAGAGAGAGAGAGAGAGAGAGAGGAGTTTCCAGGCAAAGACTGACGGATGAGTCGGTGAGAAGGGTCAGTAAACAACCTGATGTGTCAAACTGTGACGCTCAGCAACTTGAGTCAGAGATAAAGCAACATGGAGAGGTTGAACTGGGATTTAAGTGAAAGATCAGCCATTTTTACCATTAAGTACTGCCAGAGTACTTTTTATTAAAAGTACAATCCCTCAAATAATTGATAAACCTCAGCGACAGGTGGTCTGCACAGTGCTAATCTTTTGGAAAAGCGCAAAGAAACTTTAAAGATGCCGTTCATAACTGCAACTTCCTGTCACTTCCATGTTTCCAAATTTTGAGCGAAATGTTTTAAATCTGGAAATGTTTCATGAAATACCTTAATTTTGACGACAAACTCGTTGAAGGGTCACCTGACAGCCCTTTTATCTTACCGCCTTTGGGTGCTTCCTCGCCCCTCCTGATCAGACTGGCGGAAGAAGAGGAAAAAACTGGAAGGATCCGTGTGGAAAAATACGAAGATGCTACTGAAAACTTGATGGAGTCTCTTCAACTATTTTTGTACATTCCACAAACTGTGTCACAAAAATGTCTTACATGTCCTCTGATTGACCAGTTGATTGTTGAGAGAAAAATGTCAATGGACATTTTCTATGTAAATCCTGAGTGGTAGCCTACTAATAATGTAATAAAATACAGTACATAGATATTCACCTCAGCCCTGTATCAGAATAATGAATTAATAAATTATTTGGTGCAAATAATTCCTGTCTCTGTTCAAGTCTTTGAGAATACAAATTTTATTTCCTTTTGGTTTTGTTGCTACCTGCTTTTTAAACTAACTCTATGAATGTTTGAACATTGTTTTTATTTTTAATTTTTGTTGTTGTTTTGTTACTCTCTCTTTTTTTACATTGTTGCATCAACCTGCCAAAGGACTACAGATGGAAATTTAGCATCTGGCTACAATCCTGCATACTTCCATGTCCATGTTCATTAATGTGCACTGTCACGACTTTAGTTACAGCTACAAACGAGCTTTGCAGGTTAAAACGACAGTGCCATCTGTGACCATCTGAACAAGCTGGTGACACCAAGTGTCCTAAATTATAATAATTATAATATATTCAGTATCAAAAACTTGGTGCCATCTAGCGGTGAGGCTGTAGAATGCAGTTAAATGAAAATCCCTCCTCGTGGACGTCCGTTAGAAGTTAGAAAGTTAGTTTAAGCAAGTTCCACCATTTAGTCACCTGGATAACGTCCCTGTGCAGTTATTTAGAGCCAATAAAACTACTGATTGGGAGCAGAATGTTAATCACTCAACTTTTGAAGGCCACCAAGACATCCAAATTTAATATGTACATCCTTTAACTGAAACCACTGAACAAGTTTGGTGATTTTGCCACCAAAACCCCCACAAATAATACCTCTATTATGTGCAGTTTCACGAAACCAATGGTTTTAACGGCTCACTTCAGAAGAGCAACACAGTTGGACTGTTGCGAAGCAGGACTGGCTTGTGAGGAAGAGGGGCGGGACGTGTGTCACGCACCCTCCTACATGCTTCAAGAGGTTTATCTCCTCTCGTAATGTCTCTGACACAAATGACAACGTAATTCATCAGTCATCGACAGACTCAGAATTTCTTTCATGTCTTTATAATGTATTCAGTATGTGCTTTGTGTAAACATAAAGCGAAAATCCAAAACAGTGACTCAGTGACCGTATACAGTATAAAAATTATCATTTATTTTATTATCAAAAATGAAAAAGAACCAATTCACAGTGAATAATGGATCACCCCTCTGTATAAATAAGGCCTGACAGCTACAAAATCTAAATTCCAGTCCTTTATTCCACTGTTGTTGTTTTTTTTTTGAGATTTGCACTCCAAAATATTAATATTACATCTGTGTAGTTTAGCTTTTGGAGAAGGCAAAAACATAAAGCTGGGTGGGTATCGGGATCGAAAAAGAAAGAGGAAAAAGAAGCCTTGCCTCAACCACCAGTTCGACTGCTGACAAGGACCAGCCACACAGCACAGTTTTAACAAAACCTGACACAAATGCCGGGCATGTGCGGCGCAATGCTGTTTAAGACTGCGTATGACAAAAATGAGACATTCCAAATACAGAAGGAGTGCACTTATTCCTATCTCTCCAACTACCTTACGCTGCTCAAGACCAAGAACACAAGTTCAAACTGAAGATGCTCATGAAACACAAAACTTTCCCCTGTTTTTAGTAGGGCCCCACCGATTTATTGGTTCGCCAAAACTATCGGCCGATGTCGCTCCATTGCAGATGCATCGGTATCAGTGTATATGTTCTCTGATAAGTGCCAATATTAAAACTGTTATTTAAGGCTGCTAAAAAAGCTTCTTTTTTTTTTAACCAGCCTTAAATAACAGTGATTTGAAATGTTGTAATCATGTAGACTGTCCAGCAGAGGGCGGTCCATTACTTAAATAGTAATAATTGAAGCGTTTACTGGTCAGTACACTGATATTTGGAGTAAAGATTGTTGGAATTCCTGCCTTCATATCTTTGTTACATGTATTTGATGACCACATTTAAGATATTGGTTATAGAATATCGGCCGATATGTCTGATATCGGAATTTTCTTACACCCTAATTTTGGTTTTGTCACCAGTCCCAAAAGTCCCATATTGGTCGGGCCCAAGTTTTCTGTATATCATTTCACTTTTAAAAGGCTCAGTAAGCTCCCAAAAACAGCTGCTCACTGTCCATGGACTAAGTGAGTAAATTTACAAGTGGACTATAATTTAAAACAAACAAACAAACAAAAAAGTCTGGTCAGTTTTCTAAAATCAAGTCCTTCTAACTTAGGACTTGAACTTGATCACTCCTAAAGGCATTAGTTCAGGACTACTTTTGGCTGTGGATAAATTTGCATTCGGTGCTCTTGTATTTCCAGGAGGAGGGGGCTAAATCTGGAACTGACTACAAATAAACTCTCCACGCTCATTATAATACCTGAACACGTTCCTTGTTGCAACAATGTGGCTCACTGATGTGTTTTTAATAATTAGTGGGCAATAATTGTGGGATAAGAAATGCCGAGCTAAAGTCAAGGGAAATCATCTCAAGGGAAGTCATTTTGTCTCTGCTCTCAGGAAATCTCTCCCAGAATGCAGGTGACATGTTGAAGAATTTTGCGGTACAGTGCTCTGACTGGAGAGAGGTCACTCTGAGTCCGACAGGATGATGATCTCGTCTGGGTCACACTGGGTGGCCACGTTGATCTGGAAACGCGAGCAGAGGAACGGTTAGTACATGTGTAAAATCTGACATTTTCTGTTTCGCTTTTTTAAGAAAATCTGCACTGTACTAATTCGACCAAGTAAAAATCTGCTTTACTTTTATGAATATTAGATTTATAAGATACCATTTGCAAGAAATGAAATGTTTTCTTCAGCTGAAAGAGCATAATTACCTGTTGGTGTGCACTTTCCCCTGTGATTTTACTTTTATTTTTGGAAGGAAATCATGACCTGTGACTGTAAAAGCACCATGTGTACAGTAAGCGACGGTTGACCGTCTACTTGTTGCAGGATACCCAATATTTTTGGGTCAACAAAGGATCAAATATAAGTAAAAATTAATCTAGATTGACTTTCTACTCCTTCTAAATGAAAAACCCTGCTCAAGTGAAAAAGAGATGTTGAATGTAAAATAATATTCTAACAGCAAACCCCAATCAGTTATCTTAATTTGTGACTTAAAGCTGAGATTGGCAACTCCTGAAAATCAAGCTAGCTGCAGCATGAGACTCCTAGGGAAGCAACTCCGCTGCACCTTTCCCTCCATGTTTTTGCTCCAGCTAATGTTTTATTTCATTTGTTGACACTCTTTTTTAAGGCCAGCTTGCGTCAGAAATTTACAATGAGCTCAGCTTGACTCAAACTGGCTGATGGTGTCGCTGTTTCACTTGTTTCAACAACCAATCAGTCTGAACTGACGTCACTTGTCGCACAAAGTGCAGCGTTGAGCAGCCAGTAGGAACACGCGCTCTCTGGAATGAGCCGTAACTGGCTGAAAATGCCCAGATGAGCAGAGGAGAGGTGCAGAAGTCTTGTGTTCTCTCAGACCACCTGAATTGCAAAACGCTGAAAGGCTCTTATGGACCTTTAGCATGATAACGCCAAAGATAAACTGCCTACCCC
>JAQLOL010000008.1:2464408-2485124 GCA_029783665.1 Naso thynnoides | reverse complement strand
AAATGTCTTGTTTTTCTTTTTTCACTAGCCAAAGATATTTCTTCTACTGTCAACATGGACAAAAGAAAGAGTTTGTTTGTCCTTGATGTATCTTGAGAACTGTGCATCCAATCTAATTCTGGCAGGTGGAATGCTGGGAAAACGCTGAAGTTCAAGGTCCATGAGTGAAGTTGTTTGGAAGAGCAGCACTCATCTATTAATATTTAATGATTAGAGAGCCACTCTGTCTCTGATTTATAATTCTTCACTGAATCTATGCCTCCTCCTCGTGGGTGCTTCCTCCGTGCTGTAGCTTCAGTGTAACCGCACACTGCAGAGATGTGGTCCACTTGGTGGACTCGCACTTTCACCCTCGATCTGCCTCAAGCAGTTCAGTGGTTGTACCGTCTCGGATGACGACTTTTCTCCCTTCTGTGTTGCAATTTCTGATGTCAAAGTATCTCATATTACATGTTTATCAGCTCCAACTCCAACACAATCTACTCAGCTGCACTCGCCATTATAAGGAAGAACACATCCAGAAAGTCAACACAGAGTGACATGGACGTGCCGACGCACGGGTATAAATGCTCCCACAGGCGGAGGCCACATGTGTTGTTTACAGCGTAGGCTCCGCCGACACTGGAGCGTAAATCAGGCTTGAGCTGCAAGCAGCAATACCCGAAGTCAAGTAATCAGCTTGGCCCACTTTTTGATGTCAAAATAACATGTAGCTTCAGACCTCATCATACGAATTTGTAGAAACGTGGTGATTCTGCTTTGCACTGTTTTCTGCTGTTCAGGTGAAAATAAATGCTGTTTTATTTTATTTTTTTTTTTTTGGCACTCATTAGCAAACCACAATAAATGTCAGTATTAAACGAGGAAACTGAAAACCTGGACATCTTCTCAGTATTTTCACATCTCTTTTCACATTGTTATCATGTGTAGTGCACTCAACGAAAGCTGAATTGAAAAAGCCGTTGCAGGTTTGTTATATATATTCTGTCTCTCTCTTGTTGACAGACAGGTCAGGGATGAAAATTCTCCTACGATTTACCTGGCTTGTAGACATCAGTGAGGTGTGAGCCAAAGTTGTACACCAGGTCCAGGTGACGCCTCTCCTGCATGCGGCTCCCGCTCTCACTGAACGCTTCCTGGGCGATCTGGTTCAGCTGTTTTCTGCTCAGGCTCAGGTTGTGGCGCTCATTGGCACGCAGCACCAGCTGGAGGATGTCTTGGTAATCCGGAGGGTTCCTCTGAGCCTCAGGGCTGTTGATGAACCGCTCGATCTGACGGGAGGAGAGAAAACAGCGTTTGTGCTCATGAGCATATCAAAGTCACTCAAATTGGGGAAGAAGGTAACACCACGGCCTGACCACGGTTCAAATCTTAGCCCTTTTAAAAATGATGCTCAATATTTGGCGAGGTTCAAAGAGGATTTATGTTCTTCACCTTTCCAAAGTCAAACTGTTCAGGCGTCCCCATTCCTTGTTGAACCTCTCACAGATTAAAGCACAGCTACATCTCCTTCGGTGACCCTATAATTAACACTCGGGCCTTGTTACGCTGTTATTTGTAGATATCTGCTGGTTAATTTGAATTACTTATGGCTACTAAGAGCGCTGGCAAGCCTGGCCAGCTAAGCTAAAGCCCATGGTTGAAGTTTGGAAATATCAGCTCTCAACAGTCTTAAACGTCGGTAACCCAAACTTAAGCCAAACCAAAAACCACCAACTTACTACTGAACGTTAATTTACAAAGAGACGAGTCCTCCGCTTGTCCTAAACGGGTCCTAAATCATTACAAGAGAACTTGCTAGTTTAATGAATGACGTGAAACGTAAATGGAAGCTGGTGCACTGTGATCTGTAGCTTCAGCATGTATCTTCATATTCATATCTCCAACCTGTTTTCACTGCTGAGTCACTTTGACTCCCCGTATTTATCATTCAATCACTTTTTGTTTTTAAAAAATCAGACAATATTTCTCTAGGGAGTGCAGTTATTACAGTGAAAGCTCTATGCTAGCTGCTAAAGCCTAACAGACATAGCAACAGTGACTAAAAGTGGCGCAGCTTAGCAAAGTCGGTTAAAAAAGGACACTTACAATCCACTCTGTGAGTGAGCACAACCCCCCCAGATTAACTTTTTTATTTTAGTCGAATGAGTATAGAAATGCAGAGAAAAAACAAAACTGGATCAAAAGTATGAAACTAATAAAAAAAATAACAACTTTGAAATAATAAGAACAAAGGCTCCACTGTGACACATCTGGATTTTACTTTATCATATCAGTTTATATTTAAAATGTGTCAGTGAGGCGTCATCAGATCCAGCTGATGTAACATCAGATCCAGCTGATGTAACAGAGGCTGAGAGCAGGATCGAGGAAAAAGTAACTCAAGTCGATCCAGTCCCACGAAGAGCAGATTTCAGTTTTACCCTGCCTGCTTCTTTCCATGACCACCAGCGGCAGCCAGCTCACCTTCCTGTTGATCTCCGGATAGCGAGTGCTGTTGTAGAGGATCCTCTGCTCGATGACTCGGCCTGTCAGTGTGTTGCAGCCCTTCAGCTCACACAGCTTTTCATAAATTTTCATCATCTGGCGGAGAAGAAAACGACAGACGGATGAAGAGTGACAAGTTGGTGTGTGATGGCTCTTTTTTTTTTTTTTTTGCAAACAGCTTTTAAGAATTATTCATAACGAGTGTGGCATCAAGCTGCATCAAACTCCGGCCTGACCTTGCGTTTGAGTTTGTGCTCCTGAATGTATAAAGAGTCCTCAGCTCCCAAGTCGTCTAAACTCAGCTCAGCCTGCTGCAGGTGGCGAATCTCATCGTCGTACACCTTCAGCAGGTTCTCCAGGTACGCAATCTGAAAGACATCAAGAACAGTGATGACAGGGAAGGTGTGTTAGCCTCTACAGTCCGATAATATAACTCACTTAGCAGGAGATCAAGTCCGGAGAAAACACTAACGACATCACTCAGACAACAGTTACAGTCACACCAAGCAGTACCAACACTAACCTGCTTCCTGGACACCCTCTTTTTCTTTTTGTCTGCTTCCTTTGTTTTTCTGTCCTCCTCGTCTTCCTGTGGCCCTGAGGTTGAAGGTTGCTTATCCTCCGCTGCTGTTCTCACCCCTCCATCCACCTCATCTTTAGACTTGTCTTTTCTTTCCAGTGTAACAGAGGTAGATTGGGGGGAACCTGACGTTGAAGCACACGGCCCCGGTTCAACCTTTGTGGCGTTCTGCCTCTTCTTGGCTGCATGCTGCCTGAGTACAGTGCAGAGTTCATTGATATAGACAAAGGTTTTGGCACGGTTGGCCTGAACGCGAGTCAAACATCCTCCCAAGGTGTTCCTGAACTCAACGGATGACAGATAGTCAGGGGAGGCCTTGGAATGCTTGGTTTGGAGGAAGTCCAGGACCTCAGGGCAGTCCTGGGTGAGAGGTGAGCAGTGCTCCACAAACTGGGATGATGGGAAAAAAGGAAAGATGAGAAGGCAGGTTGACAGAAAAAGGCCATGTGAGGGCAGAAAACTAACAACACAGTAAAAGCACAATGTTATTCAGGTTTTTCCACACCACACACAGCTGAGCTGTGTTGCCATATAAAGTCGTAAAAAAAACACTGTTAGCAATGGCAAGTAGCATTTGAGCAAACGACCAGTTTGTGGCTGGTGTGTCTGTAAGCTCACCTCTGCGAACAACCTCTGGTTCTCGGCCTGCAGAACACTTGCGTCCTTCTTCGCAGAGGCAAAAGGTGACTGGCTGATGTGGGTCGGGACAGGCTGCTGAGCTTTGAGGGACGAGACATTTCTGACCGGATGCTGAGAGGACGAGATGGAGGCAGAGCAGGAGGGTTGAGGACTCTCCTCTTCATCATCATCACCATCGAGGACAATGATCTTATCTGCGACTGAGGCAGGTGCCACCGCCATGCAAAACGTTGGGAGTTTCTGCTTTCGAAAAATGCAGACAGGGAGAGTGTTGTTCAGGGAAACAGTACAAGACGTCCACAAGGAAGTCGATATCAGATAATATAAATGTTTAAAGCGTTCTGGTGGAACACTGATAGTGTGCTGGGTGTAATATGACCTTCAGAGTTATGGATAACAAACTTTTTTTTCCCTAGACCTTAACAGCAAAGAAAAAGACTCTTCAGTAGCAGTAAAGCATGGTAGGGAACGCTTTAAAAAACTTTAATACAAACACCAATGTAGTGTCCACAGTTAAGTGCTGATACCAAAACAATACTTTTCCCCACAAGCTACGAGAAGTCATGTAAGGTCTAAAATGATTAAAACTGTGGTTTAAAGCAGGAGTATCTAAACAAAGAGCGATGAAGCAGCATTATAAATCTCATAAAACCTTTCACAAGTAAAATTCTCTGGTTCCAGTTTCTAAAAAAAATATAAAATATAACAAATGTGGCCACTCTTACATGATTAAGATCATCTGTCCTGTAGCAAACTGCTCTTACAGGTTCTTAATTGACTAAACAAGCAATCTGAAGGCGTCAGCCTCTGGGAACTTGTAAGAGCTTTTTAGGCTAATATCAAACTTTTCTCAGGTGAACTGCTGAAGCGATTTGTCATCGATTTAATCAGCAGCGAGGAAACACAGACAATTACTAGTTCCACCTCTAGACACAGAATGCCACACCTGTAGGGGTGAGCAATATACACTACAATACTTTTGGACTACATCTCAATATTTTTTTAATCTCCTTAAATTAAAAAGGCACTTTATTAATGCCACAACTGTCAAAACATTTTGAAAATTACAAATTTGTAACCAAATTCCTTCTCTGATGTGACAATATTGTTGGGAGGACTATTGGTGCTTTCAAAAAACATGTTAACTCAATTTCTCTGTTTGATCCCTGCACTCTGTGAGGCGAAGAGACTCAAGAAAAACACCAGTTATTCCATATCACGATATCACATAACCAAAAATTAAAACGATAAATAGTCTCATGTTTCGATGACATTTATCTAGATCGCCTGGCATTGAACCTGAGTGCCACACCTCACAAATCTGCTGCACATAAACAATGCAAAAATATTCCTGTTAATTTTTCCACGATGTGCAACTACTGCTCCTTCAGCTGAAGCCAGTCAACAGTTTCATTTAACATCATGTTGTGTGTGTATTTTAAGAAACAGAAAGACAACAAACAGCAGGCATCCGTCAGCGCTTTCGATTAACGTTAAGCGAAACTGAACGGTGAAGTGGTTGGACCTTCATGACAGCACGTCAACTACACATAGCAAATTACACAATGGCTTTCGAACAGACAGAAAAGTTTAAGCTATCAAAAAAACTCACGTGTATACGTACCGACCTTTTGTTTATGAGCTGTCTGACATGAGAACAGAAGAGAGTGTCCCACAGCAGCACATCATTACTAAAATCCTGTGCTCGACAACGTTAACGTTACTGCTAACGTTAGCATACGCAGCTAGTTAGCTCCGTGACCAGTAGTTGAGCTAAGATAAGTAACAATATAACAATCGAGCGGAAAACTCCGCATGTTCCGTTATTACGGGACTTAACGCTACTGGACGACAAACCCGCTAAACTCTTCAAAACGTTTTTGTTTGTTGTTGTTTTTTTTTAATCCAGAGACTTTCTGATGATCACAACAATGCTCGCCAACTAGCTAAGCTGTCGACACAACAGCGAAAGAAATATACCCGCTAAAGTTGTGCCAGCATCACGGCCTCTGATTGGTCGACAGACGGGCTGAGCTCAGTAAAGTCGTCAGCCATTGCGTGACGTATGCGGCGTTCCAGTGATGTCGGAGTAAAATGACAGGACATAAGAGCGCAACAAAGACGGAATAACGGCTTTCCAACCGGGAAAGTCCGACTGCCGACATCACCTGAATGTTACTGATTATTCAGAACCATCGCTGCCTTTGGGGGAAATACTTTGTATTTTATTACATTGTATAAAAATGTCAAAAAACACATTTTCACACTGTTATAATGCTCCCATATGTACATTCATCTATGAAGTCCACATCTCCCATCGTGCCGTAAACACACATGTAAGTTGTTTTAAAAATGTGGCACACCAGCATATTTACGAGAGAAGACATTATAAATAAGAGCCAATCGGGGAGAGCATTGTTTTAAAAATGTGTTTATTTCACTTCAAATGCAAACTGGATTCTGATACAAACTCTGAAATTTCCCTTCAGTAGGTTTTTGTGAATCTGTTGTACCATTTACTTCACATTTCTATGTAAGCCTTTCATTATTCTTGCCAGCATGTAATGAGAGTTTTACCATGACACACAAACACAGACAAAGCAAAATAAAAATAAATCACACTATATACACATGAGATTCTTCATATTTACAAAATTTGAAAATAGTTTGTGGGTTTGGACTGTTTAGCCTTACAATAATTTTAACGGGTCTGTATCATTTACCAAAAAAAAGTTAAAGTTGTTTCTCTTTCTTAAAAATGTTCTGGCCCCTGAAAAGTAACAGCACTGCTGTGGCGTGAAAAACATACGCGAGCCTGATCTGAAAACATTCATGTCTCCAGATTAAAGTTGATTTTTCATTACATTAGCATATATTTCATGTATTTATATTTTATCATGTTAATATTTTAACATTGCTTCAAGTTTCTGACCGTTTTCCATTGTTTGTAACAAGAGACAGTGTTTTGGGAGGCCATATTATATATATATATATATACAGTTACGTCACTTTCAAATAAAAGATTAAAGAAACATAAAACATTTAAAGTAAGCAGAACCCCTTTCACAAAATTATTGCAGATAACCCTGCACATCAGTAGGTCTAAAACTTAAGTTTTATTACATCATAGACAGATTTATCACTATAAAAGCTTGGAAAAATGGCACAGCTGTCTGATTCAGTGGCAGAATCTTACTCCTCGAAGCTCATCTCGTTCATCAAGACGGAAAGGTTTGGTGGTTCAGGATCGAACATCCACAGCAAATGACTTTTCCTTCTTTACTTGTCTTTCTGTAAATGTAAGAAGTGAAAACCGTTACTGAGGGGATACAAGAAAAACAATTATGGCAATAACAGTTTTATTACAGGCTGGATCAATATGCTAGACATCGAAAAACTACAAAGTATAGGCACAACGAGCATAGAAGAGAACACAAGAAACACAAGCAACATAAATTTAACAGTTTTAACACAAGAAAAATGTAACCAACTTACATTAAAAACAACAAAGAAATAAAAACACAAACAAAAAGCCCACCCTATCACAGAACCTCACATCTAACGCACTGCACAGGAAACAGGTGCTTCCACGTGGGTACTCAAACACATACATAACACAAATGCACCATGATCTACAAAAGTTTGTGAGAATATGTAAGTTTCAGCTTCGTCCTCAAAGTATAAACAGTTGTTATTGGCCTCGAGTCAGCGGGTAGCTTTGTCCAGAAAAGCAGGAACACTGTAACAAAAGGCACCATCACCGGATGTGGATCTAACTATAGATCCTGGAAAACCTCCATCTGATGACCTGAGAGGCCTGATCAGAGCAAGTAAGAAATCAACAGCAGAGCAAAACCTTTAAATGCTTTGCACAGACTGTAAGTAGAATTTTGAAGGTCATCTTGTACTTTACTGGGAGCCAGTAAAGAGATTTTTTGGAAACAGATTACCATGTTCAAAACACATGAGCAGCTCCAGGATTTATAAATACAAGTATTACATTTCATTCATATAAAGTGCGGCCCGACAGATATATTAGTTTACAGATATTATTGCAGATAATATCAGTACCTGTGTTTATATTCTCTGATATGTGCCTTAACTAAAACTGTTTTTTAAGACTAGAAAAAAATGCTTGGATTAGTGAATTAAAGGGGAAGTCCTTCATTTAACCACCAGTTAGTGAAGTGTTTACCAAAAGGTACACTGACGTTTAGAATAAAGTTTGTTCAAATGAAAGATGTCCTGCCTCCGTCACATACTATTGTTATAAGTATTTGATAACCACATTCAGCCAATATTATATATATTATTATATTACTCGTAATATTGACCAATATATCCGATATCAGAATTTTCTTGTTCCCTAATATTGGCACTATCGGTCAAATATCAGTCAAGCCCTAATGTAAAGACATTCATAATTTTCTTTTTTTGTGTTACTTTTGAAAAAAAAAGAAAAAGAAAAACAAATCACATTACCTTGTCTTGTTGATCAGCCTCATCTGAGCCTTTGTAAAGTGAAGCAAAAGACAAAAAGTCAAATAATGAATTTAAATTGAAACATCTTCTTCATCTTTTCTTTTCTTTTTTTTTTTACTTTGATAAGTTTTCCTTCGAGCATGTTAACGTGTCTGGCAGCTTAAAACAATTAAATGGGTGCAAAAACTTAATACATTTCCAACATTGTGTCATTTCTGTCCGTGTCCGAGTCATTTTTCTGGTTATTGTCTCAGCATTGTTTTCTACCTGAACTGGTGAAGCTCCAAGAAACGAACTTGATAAGCCCATAGAGAACCAGCGCTACGCCGACCATTGCCATGGAGTCTTCTATGGAGGGGGCGCTGAACCCTGAGAAGACAAAAGACAGAATTCAAGTCTTAATTCATCCCTGTTAATCAGATAAACAAGCATTTTTGTTGTCAAATTTGATAAAGACACACCATCAGAATTCAGTCATAACAACTCACATGTACCCTCTGAGCCATCACATATAGGCAGAGTGTTAAATTACTGATATCTCTGTTAAAATTTGATAAATTTGTCATTTATGGTTTTTTTTTTGCATATGTCAGAGTCATAAAGATGACTGAAAGTCATGATATTCATTTTAAGACTGCTGGTGCTGTCACACACACATTAGTGTCAGTATCTGAAGAATCTTTTGTAATTTAATGCAGTGATAAGTGACATGATCTCGTACATTCGCTGATCCCTGAACTTAGTTAAAATAGTCAAAGACAGTTAAAGAATCATATCAATACTGTAACCTGATGCAGCCTTTAAAGGGATAGTCCACATTTTTGGAACCAGAGCCCTATTTGTTAATTAGCAATGATGTCAAGGTAATGTCATGCTAGCTCCGAATACTTAACCACAAAACCAGTAAAAAGTCAATGAGGTCACACTCCCATCTGTACAAGCTGACTGAGGGTCACTGAAATTTACTTTGCATGCCATGTGAGGTAAATTTCAAAGACCCTCAGTCCACCTGTACAGACATGAGTGTGACCCCATTGACTTTTTACTGGTTTTGTGGCTAAGTATTTGGAGCTAGCATGACAAATAGCAAGTGCTGAGCTTTGAAAAAACTCTACCAATCAACAACATCATTGCTAATTAACAAATAGGGCTCTGGTTCCAAAAATGTGGACTATCCCTTTAAAACCTGTAAAAAAACAACAACAACAACACACAGGCTTCAGTTTAGCATGACAAACAAAACCTCCAAAAATATCTGTATCGATGAATCTGCTTCGTCAGTTTACCCATTCATACCTTCACGGTCATCCCTCCTCTTTATTATGGGACAACAAGTTTAAATTAAATAAATTAAGATGGATGACACATCTCCACTTTCTTCCACTGTACAAGAATGAAGCTACATCATACAAGAAAGATCTTCTACATTACCGATGACATTAAGAGCCGCGCTGGCCTGCTGTGTGCCTCCAAGATGGACGGCCACACAGGTGACCTCTCCTCCTCGGCCCAGGTCCATGGTAGTTGTGTCGAGCTCCAGCCGGGTGCTCTGGCTATAGGTTCCATCCCAGGCCTGCCTGTGGCCCGTCACGCTGCCCGATCCCAGGGGCCTGGACTTCCCATCAGCACCTTTAAACTCCCAGCTCAGCTCCAGGGAGAGGGGGGCAAAGCCAGACGCCTCGCACTGCACGGTCAGAGTCTGGCCGGGAACAGCGAGGGGCAGAGGGGACGGGTGGATGGAGAGGGACGGAGGTTCTGGGTGGAAAAAGAGGAAGTTAATGATAGTGATTTGAAATCTTCTTACGTGATCTTAGTTTAATTCAGTGCTGCCTGACAGTAGGTACAAAACCACAACAGGCTCTGTCTAGCATCACTTTTAGACTCGAGTAATGCTTTAGAGAGAGTTTGTTCTCCTTTTAAACATGTTCAGGGTTATGAAACAAACTTTGCATTTCCATTTTAAAGCATGCAGGTTGATTTTAACCTCACAGCAAAGAGTACAGCCTTTAACTCACCTACAATCTCAAGCTCGACCGTCACCTGAGCCACCAGGTGCGGCAGGTACACTGTACAGATGTACATCCCGGAGTGCTGCACTTTAGCCTCCTGCAGGATCAGCGACGCGTCTCCTCTCTTGTGCAAACCCTCAAAGTCCAGCGTGGCACCTTCCTCCGGTGTGTCAGCCACGCGGTCTGTCTTGGCGTCGTAAGCCAGAACCAACCTCCCGCTGCCTCTGAACTGGTAACGCCACTCTACAGCATAACCCGCCCCCGTCAAAGGTGAGGAGGGGTTGACCCAGAAGCTGCAGTCGAGCACCGTTCGCTCCCCGAGTCTGGCCTGAACCGAGACCGTTTTGCTGGTCACACTCAGGATCACTGAGGGACACACACGGAGAGGAGAGAGTCAAACTACCACAGATTGAGACGAGATCAGCTTAATT
The DNA here is from genome assembly GCA_029783665.1 of Naso thynnoides. Classification (NCBI taxonomy): domain Eukaryota; kingdom Metazoa; phylum Chordata; class Actinopteri; order Acanthuriformes; family Acanthuridae; genus Naso; species Naso thynnoides. Next base: position 2,474,496 of record JAQLOL010000008.1, on the reverse strand, counting down.
CATAAAGATCACCGTTCCAGCTCTCCAGTGTCATGAATTATTACCATCGTGCTCTTTGCTCTCTGTGGGAGCACGCATGATAGTAGAAACAGTCAGCTGCTCGTTGAGGCCCTGATGGGAGGTCGACAGCCAATCGGCTTGCAGGTATATGGGGCTCGAGCCGGATTCTGTGAGTGGAGCAACCCATTTGAGGGAAGAGGGCTGCGGCAGGAAGGGGTTGATCTCACACTGGGGCTTCTTGATGGAGCCCCTGGGAGCGTTCAGGGAGCGGTGGCAGAGAGTGCCTGCTGGGTCTGAGGAAAGAGAAGTCAGAGGAGGAACACGTGACCCCTGTCATGTCAATTTGACGAGAGTGAGGGAGCTTCATCTCAAGAGGAAGATGATGGAGAGATACATATAAGACCTACTTAGAGAGGAAACTGGAATTCCAATTTTGTTGTTTTTGAAGGAAACATAATGAATTGTACAAGGTGTCTTAACTGTCTGAATCAGGGTTTGTGGTGATTGTGTGTAGTCTGTGTGGTCTCACAGATTCTGTTTTGTTCTATGGAGCATAATATGACTGGAGGAACACGTTTTTTTCTCACCAGCTGTTTTTACCCAACGCATGCTCGCCAATAACCTTCTGTTGATTTAATGTTATTTACACAGAACCGAGCAGCATGTCTTTTTGCTGCATCAGTCTGTCATTTTACACAGTGAGCCGGGGTCGTGGATTCAAAGGAGACGTCACCGGCGTTAGAGACGATTTAATGAAGATGAAGGTTGAGATACAAATCTGTTTTTTTTTTTCGTTTTTTCCTTTATGTTTATGCACTCACGTCCCCCGAACACGTCCGACCCCGACCACAAACAGCTAAAGAAGTGATGACACTGTGTAGAAACGTTAGAAAAACTCTGACAATAATGTCAAACAGTCATAAATGTTCATTCTGTCACAATTCTGTATAAAACTTCAAGTTTATTTTCCCTCTGCTAAGATAACTACCTAGCGGGTCTCTCCTTTACACAGACCCCGGCTCCGCTTCTGACCCGGCTCTGACGCTACCTCTGAAGGCGTGTGAGCAGACCAGCGAGGCGCGTCGGAGGCGCACGCTGAACAGGCTGTGTAAAAGGGCTTACTGTGCACGGGCTGAATGGTCAAAATGACAGTAAGAACACCTTATGCACAATCCAATCAGTCTGATCTTCCAGCTGTTCATGCTGCTGTTGTGTATCTACTTAATTCTCTTCACTTTCTCTCATGGAGGAAGCCTCTCTTTATGTTACAGTGACCGTAACTCTGATGGTTTACTGGGAGACTGATAAACACAACAGTAACCACAGTTTGGATAAGGTTGTTTCCAGTGGGAAAACTCACTGGAGAAACTTACTTGATGTTTATCTTTTGGATTTCATGACTTTTGAAAGGGATCTCTTTGGCGAGGCACAAAAAAGATTCTCACACCGGGATCAGCTGAAGTCATACTGACCATCGACATGTGCCAAAGCCCCCTGACCCCTAACCCCTAACCCTAAACAAGTCAGTGAGACGGGCTGAAAAGGTGCAATCACATTTTACTTCACTCTATTTGAAATATTTTAATATCTGTGCATAGAGTTACAGCTGCGTGCATTGTACAATAACGCAATAAAACTGAACCTTGAACTGTGTCACGTAACAAAATTGTGACACTCGCTGAAACGGCGAAACACACACACTCTCAAGCACGCCTAAATAAAACCTGCAGTTGCGAATCATTTTCAACCAACCGGTGATAAAGTAGATCCTGTCGGGGTCGATGTTCGACGGAGTCTTTGGGGACTCTGCGCCGAGGCTGCGTGCTTCTTTGCTGACGTAAAGCAGTGATTTTTCCTGGCTCGTGGCTGCAGTCAAACCTCCTCCACGACCCGAGCTCTCCTGCACGAACCAGCACTCCAACACTGGACAGCCGCCGCTGCAGGCTTCAGACAGTAAACACAATAATACATCTACAATGAACAAATAAACATGGTGGAACCAGACAATCACATACAATATTCTGATGTAATAGTTCATGACACTTTTTTTTTCCCCTAGCAACAATCCTGTTCCCTGATATTTACCATTCAGTCATTATTTGGCTACAAAGTGAGTCCGGCATCCTTAAAAAACATGTTACACTGTCAACACAGCACAGTTAAATGAGACATATCTGTTGTTAATGTCAGAGGAAACACAGAACAACGTGTGCAACAATTTTTGATTAGCATTGATTGTAACTGACAGGAAAAAAATGCAAAAATAAAACATTTCCATTCAGTGTTTTTAAAAGCTTTCTCTTTATTCTCTTTTCTCGTGGGAGTTTTTAGATTTTTAACAGATAATCTGACAAAATGGACAGAATCTGTTTTCCAGCCTAGATTCATCCTTTTATTTTTTCCTTTTATTTTTACTCTTCGTGGATTTGATCTGTTTCATTCCTGTTAAATAACTGAGTTGCAGACGCCTTGCCTCCAATGTCGGTGCTCTTTCGCTATTACCGGATGAAACAGTTTCAGCCACGAGGGGGCGCAAATCCGCTGAGCGCTTCACACCAAACTCCATTCAGAAATATGCCGAAATTTGAAGAAATCTATGTTTAAGTTGTAAGTAAGAGAGAACGAGAAAACAACTTAGACATTTTATTACTTAGCTGCACATCCTGCTGAATTCGGCGTACATGCTTCACGGAAAATCACATTTTAAAACACTCATTTGCCCGAAATTTACAGTTGTGCCCACTGTAACGTTAAATCCTCTATTTTTTTAAATTAGTAAACAGCTGTTAAGAAATTTTCCCCCCAGGAACGATTGATTCTATTCTATTCTACGCAGTGTTTACAACCGATTTACAGTGTTTTTCTAATAACTCGCTGAATTTCATAATATGCTTGTTGAAATTTGAACAGGCTACTTCCTTCAGAAATTACGCACCCGGACAGCAGACACACTCACTAAAAGTACCGAGGTAACAAACCTACTTAGTCAATATTTCGTACTTTTTTTCCAGGTCAACCACGCAGCAGAAACTAAATATCGAGACATTTTTCGAAAACGTGACGTTAACGTGAACGTTACCGTGGATGAAGCAGCTGACAGCAACCAGCGACAGTTTGTAGATCGTAGAAAAGTTGGTCATGGTTAAAAATCGTCTCTCTGCTCTCACAAGCTGCTTTTTTTTGCTGTTAACACTCGAACAAAATCGGGTTTAGTTCGTTGGTTTTCCCCTTCAACTCCGGGTTCAGTTACTTTCGCTTTCACCAGCAGCGAGGTGAACCAGAGTGAAAACGAATTCCGGTCGTAATTTCAAAATAAAATTGGGCGACGTGAAAGGTTACATAAAACATGAAAAATAAAACTGGCTGGATTCAAACTATAACCCAGGACAAACCCTTTACCAGAGCTGAAATTAAGTTGCTAAAAGTTTAAACTGTGTGAATTGTTCCCCAGTTGGACCAGTAGATGGCGCCCTTTAACAAGCAATAAACCAGCAGGGCTCGGTTTGCATTTTTATCATAGCTGTGCTTCTCTGGTCTGTTACTCTGCGAAAATGCCCTGCAGATGATATATTACCGCACCCACGGTTAGTTATAGTGTGCACACAGCTGCTTCCTGTTCATGTTGTTTCCTTTAATGCAGGAAAAAGGAGATTGTGAGGCTCTGAGCATTCAGGAGTCAAATCTGATCTGTGAAATGAGGTCAGATGAGGACATCATCCTGCACAAACCAGGAAACTCCCACATGCAGCCTTTAATTTCTTAAAGATTATATCACTTCATCCAAAAAAAAATCTGTCTTTAGGCGTTCACCTGTCACTGTTATACAGTAAACAGCCTGGAAAACAACAAGGTCATGACCCTCATATCCAGAGAGCAGCTCAGTCTCTAGTTTTTGTGTTTTTACATTCAACTCTTTATTTATTTAAGGACAGCTAACTTTAATTAGGTTAATTAAATGGGGGTTGTAGATAATTGTGCACACTTTATGACTTTTCAGTCTGACATGACTGAAGTTTAACTGCTGCTCCTCTTTTATCTCTGCAGAGCATCTTTCAATCAGCACCAGAAGAATGTGGGGAAACAAGAGGAGGAAGTTTGTGCTCCTGGCGCAGACAGTTGAGAAAACTCCTCCCTCATGCCCTGTTGTTGTGCAAGTCATGCCTCATCTCTGGGCCGGGCACAAACACAAGAACGAAACCTAGCAGACTCATCATGTGATTTACAAGAAACAGCACAGAGAGGGATGTGCTGCTTCTGTCCAGTGCGGGGCGCTCTAACACCAAACAAGACTCCTGAGAGTGACTCAGTGCTGATAACTGCAGTTCACACCAGGCTGTTGATCAACGTCATTCCAAAAGAACAAGGGCAGCAGAGTTTGACAACGAGACAGAAGAAATGAGTTCATCAAGTTGCATTCTGGGACAGATTTGGTGTAATTTGCTGCTTTTGCCTGTTCAAAATAGTTTGTTGTTATGTGGAAAGGTTTATTTCTGCCATTAAAAACAAAAGAATGGGCCAAAAGCAAAACATATGCCTACATCTGATTATATTTGTATTTAAGCTTAGTAAAATATTATTAAGGTCTGTGTGTTCGAAAGCAAACACTGTTGCTAAATTTACTCCGCTGTGCCAGAAGCGGGAGAGAGAAGCAATAAAGGAAGTAACAAAATGGAGGCGCTCAGATCTCAGAGTGAAGGGTAAACACGGCCGTGGCAGGGTGGAGCACAGCGCGCACAGACACGGCTGTCATAACGTGTGCATCTTAGTTCAGAAACTTATCAACAGCACACAGGAAAGCACGGCAGAGCTTTGTGATTTTTGTTCTGTTAAAACAAAGAAGAAATAGTTACAAAGACTGTGACGACAGTGCAATCAAAGCTTACTTTTGCTTTCTGCTGTGAGAAACTTTTAATTTACAGACCAACTATTTTGATTTGATTTATTTTATTTAGGCGTCTTGCCATCCCACACAGAACTATATGACACCAATGTGACATAAAAAAGACATTTCACTTCCAGCTTCCGGTACAATATCCAAACACCACACATTCAATTTTACAAACAACTAAAAGACAAAAGAAACATATTGCGACAATCATAATGTGACACTGTGTTCTTGTAACTTGTCTGACAGTAGAGTTAACATCTCATACATGAAACAAAACTATAACACACAGACACCCACGGAAATAATAATAGCAGGAAATATTGTGTCACATCCGGCAGTAAATCATCCGTACAATGTCACACAATACACAACTTTAGACACACAGTAGTTCCCTGTAATGTCCTGACAGGTTTAATGCAGACTAAGAAAGCTGCACTGACAAATGAACAGACTGAACATGACTGTGGAGAACAGTGAGAATCACTTGGTGCTGCTGAACTGTAAAATACCACATTTCTTTTTTTCACTGTGGCTGTTGGTTGAAAACAGAAGTTAGAGAGCTGACGATGCTCATTATCTAAAGTCAACGTGAACTTCTCTAATATAAATCATTTAGTCTGAGGTTGGTTTTCATTCTTTACAAATGTCGTTTTGTATTTTTCATGCCTTAATCACTTATATGCTGTGTAAATCATGTTTACATTTCCTCATACAGTGAAAAAAATTCAAAGCAAGCTGTTAAAAAAACATTCTATTTTATATCTTTTGGTGTTAATTTCAGTCTAAGTGATGTTTCACCAGCTTTTCTCTCCTTAATTAACTTCCTGTGGCTGTGGAGCGGTGGTGATGTTCCCAGGTTGTGTAGTTTTGATGTACAGACCTGCTTGTTCATTACTTCTGTATTTCCATTTTATGGTATTCTCATATGTGGGAATATTGTATTTTTTAATCTACTACATTTGTTTGACTGCTTTACATTCCAGTTTAATATTTTCCACAAAGGCCTGTAAGCTCATAAACTTCAGCACATTGTTACAGAGTGAAGCAGAGGTTCAGAACCTGTTGGACATGTGACCTCTTACAAAAAAACAGTCTAATTGTATTGTTTTGTTTTGTTGTTGTTGGTTTTTGTTTGTTGTTACCTTTGTAAAGAGACCTCGGGTTCCATGAAAGGCGCTATAAATCTAAGTTATTATTGTTATTATTATTAATTGTCGTTTTCCTTTTCTTAAAAGTCTAAACTTTAAAAAAAAAACTAAACAAAATCCTAATTACGGCACAAACTGACAGCAGACATTTTCTGTGTCACTTTATCACTTTTCCCTTGACCAACTAATCATCTAGCAGCTGATCAGATTCGTTGTGTGACCCTCTGTAGAGAGAAATAGAGAGTAAATTAATGAAGCAGCTGAAATGAAACAGTGAATCTCACAGATGCATCAGTTTGAACAAACTTACAGCGTCACACATGAATATCAGCCACAGGGTGAATGAGAACATTTACTGATAAAACATTTTCCAAAAAAATACTTTCACTTACAGGATTCAATCAATCAATCAATCAATCAATCATTTATTTGTCTAGCACTTTTCATACATGTAAATATAACACGTAATGCCTCATAGGAAACTGAAATAAAGACACAAACTGAACTGACTGTCAGTGTGTAAGTGTCCCTCTGTCCAGCTGCAGACTGGTTGTGATTCTGAGTTTGTTTGTTTTAATCAGTCCATGATACAGTTTTAAGTCGCAGCATAAAAACTTGTTAAACTTTGACTGCATCAACTGTGGTTTGAATTTTTTTTGCATAAACTGTTGTTCTCTCGTGTTTTTGTCCATGTTCTCATCCTGCTGGTTGACTGAGTTTCACTTTCCACCAACAACCTCTCTGCCGTTAATTCACCTGGTTATTCATGACGCGCCACCAGTGCTGAATTCTGACTGGCTGGATATTTTCCGCATGTTGATCTCGGCCACTTTCATCGAAGCTGTCTGAGGAGTTCGGAGTCAGGTCGGGAAGCTTAAAATAACACGTAAAATGTCTTTTCGAACCAAAATGAGGGAAGTTATTCTTCTTTTGATTATCTGCCACAACGCTTCAGCAGGTAAGAGTTACTTAAATGTTTCGTCTCTATAATTTTATCTGATGTCAAACTTGAACGTTACTGTTGGCCGATGTCGCGTTCACGCTGAACGCCATTTTTCTGTCTGTGTGTCTGTAGCGTCCGGTCTTGTATTTACAGACGAGTTTATTCAAAATGATTTAAAGAAGTCCAAATCAGTTGACAGCTGCCTATTACATAGGACAAAAAATAAATTTTTATCGTTGTTTTCTGAGCTTGTTTTAGACACAGGCTTACATGTTCTTCTGTTCTTCTTTTTTTAAATCTTCGAAGAATCAACAAGTAATTTGGGGCATCGACTGATAACGTTACAAACTCAGCAGCCCATTGCTTCATATGTTCATGGGAACACTACCTAACACATAACATATCGAAATTCTGTTTATGGTGCAGAAAAGAAAGAGTCCTAATGAAATTTAAATTTGAGGAATTTACTTTTTTTCCCCCAATTTTCCCAGTTTCCTAATAAGAAATTTACCCACATTCTAAAACGTTTCACTCATTACAAATGATTATCTATTATGGAACACGAAAATGCAACGATCGTTTAAAATCGTAACAAAATTTCTGACGTTGAGGCGTCGTGTTGTAGTGCACATCAGTCACCAGCAGAGGTCCTTCTACTCGTGTAACAGGCAGCTGAGCTGAGAAAGATCACAGACTGGGAGTGATGGGATAACATGAAAGCACTGGCAAAATAAATAAAATAAAAAAAAGTCTGCCTCTGTTTGGGACTTTTTAAAAAAAGGTTAGTCTTGTTAATGAAGGTGAGCCAGACACCACAGTGAAGCTGTTTGCTCTGTTTGCCTTATAAAAGTGGATTAAGAAGGAAACACTGCAGACCTCGACTCTGGCAACAACAGTCACTGGGGCCCTCAGTATGAATCAGTGTGCAGTGATATAATGTTGTGAGGACAACATTGTATCACAGCTCCAACTGATTTTTATGAATTAATTCAAGGTGGTTAAGTTTTAGAGGTGGGTGTTTTTTTTATGTATTCATCGCCATATGTTATATAAATTGGTGTTGATTTCCGGTGTCCCTTTTTTATGGTCTGTTTTTAAAAAAATTCTAAAAGTAAAGAATTTAATTTTTGTTCTGTACTCAGGGAGATTTGTGAAAAATGTTAAAACTGCATTTTAAAACTTGTCTTACAGTGACTCACTTGCTGAAGTATTTCTACGTTGCATCTTATCGACTCTTTTTATCAGAAATGTTTAGTCTAAAGATTTTTCTAAAGGAAATGTTCTATAAATGTATTTTTGTATTCTGAGTGCACAGCAAAGATTGCTGGGATGCTTTGAATGTACTGTAGTTTTTATTTTTATATGCAGGGAAAATAATATTGTTCAGTAATAAAACTGCAAAATTGAAAACTGAAATCTTGACAAATTTTCTTACAGTGCCTCACTCTCTGAAGTATTTCTACACGGCGTCCTCTGGAGTCCCAAACTTCCCAGAGTTTATGGTTGTTGGGATGGTTGATGAAGTTCAGATGTTTCACTATGACAGTAACACCAGGAGAGCAGTTCCCAAACAGGACTGGATGAAGAAAGTCACAGCAGATGATCCTCAGTACTGGGAGAGACAGACTGAGATCTGTTTGGGTTCCCAGCCGGCCTTCAAAGCCAACATTGAAACTGCAAAGCAGCGCTTCAACCAAACCCGAGGTTTGTTTGTTTTTTAACTTTCTACTAATAAAATGGTTTTTTTTAAATATTTTCATCCTGTATTTTGGGAAACAGATCTGACCACACACACACACACACACACACACACACACACCATTCTTCATTTGTCATATGTTTTATTCATGTAGATTTAGAAGCATGACTTAAACAACTGGAAGCTGCTGTACTACAATAACACAGTGTGTCTGTCCATCCCATAATAACCAGCTGAGATTTGAGATGTCATATTTACTGATGTGGTTTACTGTACTCTCTCTCTCTCTCTCTCTCTCTCTCAGGTGTTCATGTTGTCCAGAGGATGTACGGCTGTGAGTGGGACGATGAGACAAATGATGTTAATGGTTTTAATCGGTTTGGTTATGATGGAGAAGACTACATTGCATTTGACCTGAGGACAGAGATATGGATCGCTCCAGTGCAACAGGCTGTCATGACCAAACTCAAGTGGGATCGTGACAAAGTTTATATAGCACAGGAGAAAAACTACTTCATCCAGATTTGTCCTGAGTGGCTGAAGAAGTATGTGAACTATGGGCGGAGCTCTCTGATGAGAACAGGTAGACTGACCTGAATCACGTAACCTGATGTATTTTAATATTTTAATTGTAGAGATAACCTACAGATTTTTATTCAGCCTGCAGAATCTCATAGCAAAGGTTAACAAAGCTGAACTTTCATACTTTGCTGGTGAGGATTCCAACAGGGAAAAGACTTTTTGTTTGTGGCAGTGGTCAGGATGTCAGGACTAATGCAGAGTGCACTGTGGATTTTTAATCTAAAATCAGTACACATCTCTTTGGACAATATCTGCAGGAGACACTTTGTCTTGCACTGCTGAATGCAAATTGATGGAAAGCAAAAAGTTAAAATCAGGTGAAGAACATCTTGAGGCTGAAACACCAAATGGTTTCTGTAAATTTAGAGCTTATGTTGACCGTATTCATACACTGTGTACAGTCGTTAAAATTAAGAAAGGAAAGTAACTGACAAGAAAATTCATATGTGCAGATTTTTTGAAATCTTAGAGGAGTGGGCTGTTGGCTTGGTAGACTGTAGGTCTGCTTTTTGTGGATATTTTTGATTTTTTTCTGATTTGATCTGCAGTTACCTTCATTAGTATGTTACAGAGAAGGAAGAACACCTTCATTTTCCCACATTTTAAATTTGTAATTTTTTAGTGTAGCGTGGCATATTGTTGCTACTATAGTTCACATTTAAAAATACCAGCAGAGCACACAGGAATTATAATACTAATTAGAAACAATAATAATAGAACTCGCTCTGTCTCTCTCTTTCACTCTTCATCCCTCTCTGCAGAGCTTCCCTCAGTGTCTCTCCTCCAGAAGACTCCCTCCTCTCCAGTCAGCTGCCACGCTTCAGGTTT